>OX465282.1:64454891-64491011 GCA_949987705.1 Thereva unica
GATGCGTCGGAAAGAGCATACGCTGCCGCCTTATACATCCGGTGCAAAATAAATGGGTCTGTTTCTGTCAATTTGATAAGCGCGAAGACTAAAGTGTCCCCGTTTAAATCCATCAGTCTTCCTCGACTAGAACTTTGTGGAGCGGTTCTTCTTTCTAAATTGATCAAGAAATTTAAACCCTCGATTACCCCTAGTAGTTTCCCCATATTTGCATGGACAAATTCCACTATAGTGCTGTCGTGGATAAATCAACATCCAAATAAATTCAAGTCCTTTGTTAGTAACCGAATTTCAGAAATTCTCAGTAATGTAGAAACTGCTCAGTGGAGACATGTCTCATCACAAGATAATCCCGCAGATATTGCTAGTCGCGGAATCGAAAGGGGAAGGTTAGGATGTCTGGGCTTATGGTGGCACGGTCCATCTTGGTTAACCCAGTCATCATCATCATGGCCGTCTCGATTTAAAGTCTTCCCGGTTCCAGACGCGGACATGAGTGAATTTGAATTAAGGAAGATTAAAACCTTCTTCTGTGCTCAATCTCAGTCCAGCGATGCCTCTGATATCCTGAGTAGATTTTCGTCCATGGGAAAGTTATTTAGAGTGACAGCGCTCTGTAAGCGATTCATCGAAAAGTGTAGAAACCGAGCAAAGGCCGTCTCCTCTTATATCACTCCCGGCGAGTTAAAAGAGGTGCGCGAGTTTTGGATCAAGCATGAACAACGCAAACACTTCGCTAGAGAGTTCGTGAGTGTCCTAAGTTCGAGCAAAATTTCCTCTCTAAACCCATTTCTCGACGCCACCGAAATTTTCCGTGTAGGTGGCAGGCTACAAAACGCATCAATTCCTTATGCAGAGCAGCATCCCATTATTCTCGACACACACAGCCATTTAACACAGCTCTTCATAAGGCATGCTCATGTTGTTTGCCTTCATGGAGGTCCTACCCTAACTCTTGCAGTTCTTCGCAAAACTGTATGGATTATCCATGGCCGAAACGCGGTAAAGAAGCTCATCCATAATTGCATCACTTGCTTCAAGCACGCTAATCGAACCCAAGCTCAACTAATGGGTGCACTACCTTCCCCAAGGGTCAACATATCTCGCCCCTTCACACACATGGGTGTAGATTATGCGGGTCCGTTTGCACTTAATGTCTCCAGGACAAGAGGTTGTAGAACGTCAATGAGTCGCCTCCCCCCATTCATCACCCATTATTTTAATCCTCGTCACTGTTTGATAAAGGGCCCAATACACGAGCGCTCCATCCGACTTACGCCACGCCAAAGCAACAACAATTTGTATGCACTTGTCATTTGTATACAAAGAAATTGTTGTTGCATTGGCGTGGCGTAAGTCGGATGGAGCGCTCGTGTATTGGGCCCTTAACGGGAGACATGGATGGGAGCAGAAATCATACAGGCGAGAAAAAAATCACTTTTGATCGAGCAGCTGACCAGAATAAGTACCCGATATCAGCAGAATCTGAAGACCAAGCAGCCGACAAGATCACATCAGGAGGCCTCATCAATTTATTATTATATATACTATATTATTATGTCTACCATCAAGATCGATTTCAAGGGCGTTATATGGAATTTAAATTAAAGTACAAGAGCTAAGGAAATGGAGCGTTTTTAAATAGTGGTGCAAACTTACATCCATCATCCCCCATACATCCCACAAAACAGAAATGCAAGGTAATTTTTGAATTGTAGGGAAATTTTATGCAAACATTCGTTTGACAGTTTGTTGTATAATAATTCAATTTTAAAGATAAAATTCTAAATGATCACAAGGTTGTTGGTATACTATTATATACATATAAAGAATGAAAATCCAAATTGATTCAAACGTTTCTTTATTTTAAATTAATAATAGAGGCTTCGATGCCGTACACTTTATTTTAAGTCAAATCGTTTTTATCTCGCGTCGAATTCTACTTCTTCTTCTTCTCTCCAGTAAAACTTCCAGCTGTCAGTCGACTTTTCGACTCCCTTCCTAACACCCTCTGTCGGTTATTTTAAACGTGCTCGTTACAGCTCTGCCTTCCTGACCATAGGATTCGTCCTCGGATCTTTCATCTTCGTCCGGGGTAACTTCATAAGCTACGTTGCCATCTGGGAATATCTCTGAGCCCATATCGGTTGTTCCCTAGGACCTTGTTAACAATATACGGTCCCTTATATCGTGGGTCAAGTTTCCTTGATTCACCAGTCGAAATTGCAGGCCTCTCGATAAGCACCAGGTCTCCGACGTTGTACTTGTGCGCCATATTTCTCTTAGCATCGTAGTACTTCTTCTGCGAAAGCTGAGCTTCATTTATGTTCTCCAGAGCTTGCTGCCTAACTTCTTGGACGTCGACTGGTTGAGGTAAGTTGTCGTCGTGGAGCGTCAATAAAACCTTATTCTGTAGCGGATCTCTAGGTTGGAACCCAAAAAGTAGTTCATGCGGCGTTCTTTTGGTCGACTCGTGACGAACTGAATTCACACTCCACTGAATTTGCTTCAAAAGTTTGTCCCATGTTTTCGCACCATCAGCTATAGTTCGTAAAGCATTTAATATAGTCCGATTGCATCGCTCTATTTGTCCGTTATTACGGGGGATCTAGCCGCTGTCAAACTGTGCTGGATACAATAGCCTTTATAATATTTCTTAAATTCACGTGCAGTGAAGGATGTTCCACGGTCCATGATAATGCGAGTTGGTGTCCAGAAATTTTGCGTAAAAGCGTCAAGCATCCGAAGAGTCGTTTTGGTAGTCGTATTTTTAACTGGATAAAGGACCAAATATTTGGTAAAACCATCCACTATTCCCAAGATGTGTACGTTTCCGGCGGAACTTTTAGGAAAAGGCCCCAAATGATCCATGTGGACGGTGTGGAATGGAATGGGAATCTTTTCAATACAGTGTAATTCGCCTTCTGGCCATCCACTCTTACGAGGTGTGTTCAAAAAGTAACGAGAATTTTTAAATTTCGCTGGTTTGGAGAGTCCGCCTGCATACAATTTCTTTTTATTATGTTGGTACACATGCCCCTGAAGTACGATAAAATTTTCAGCAATATTCATTGCTTACTTTTTAAGTGGCAACCGCTAACGTTAGACGTGTTTTTCGAGCTCGGCGATTTTCGTTTGTGAAAAAAAATGGATCAAAGAATTTGTATTAAATTTTGCGTAAAAAATGAAATAAAGTGTAGTGAAGTTTGTAAAATGTTAACAAAGGCATATGGTGAGTCTGCTATGAGTAAAGCAAGGATTTGCGAGTGGTATAAGCGTTTCCAAGATGGCCGCGAAAACGTTGAAGATGACGAACGACCCTGACGCCCAAGCACATCAACAACCGATGGAAACGTGAAAAAAGTGGAAGAAATGGTTATGAACGATCGCCGAATCACAATCAGAGAAGTCGCTGATGATGTTGCCATATTAGTTGGCTCATGCCTTGAAATTTTTTCGGATGTTTTGGGTATGAAACGTGTGGCAGCAAAATTCGTTCCAAAATTGTTGAATTTCCAACAAAAACAGCGGCGAATGGAAGTTGCTCAGGAGTCGCTAAATGAAGTTAATAACGATGCAGAACTACTAAAACGTGTTATAACAGGTGACGAAACATGGGAAACATTTTTTACGTAAAATTTAATACAAATTCTTTGATCCATTTTTTTCACAAACGAAAATCGCCGAGCTCGAAAAACACGTCTAACGTTAGCGGCTGCCACTTAAAAAGTAAGCAATGAATTTTGCTAAAAATGTTATCGTACTTCAGAGGCATGTGTACCAACATAATAAAAAAAATTGTATACAGGCGGACTCTCCAAACCCGCGAAATTTAAAAATTCTCGTTACTTTTTGAACACACCTCGTATGTTTGTAGTAGGCGCAGTTAACGCAGCTCTTGACGTACTGTTTAACCTTAGTTCGCATTCGTGGAAACCAATATTCCCGTCTGAGGAGTTGCAACGTTCTTTCTAGACTGAAATGTCCCATATCATCGTGACATGTTTTGATAATTTGCCCAATGGAACAATTTGGGACTACCCATTTTATTTATTTTTTATTTATTTTATTTAGAAAAGGCAGGTAGGCCTACTGGCGCAAACCGACCAAAATAAGCGCACACAGACTAGCAGTCCAAAAGGCGCTGAGAAGCTTATATTTTTAAATAGACATCATTAAGTCTAGCGATCTTAGTAGTTCAAATAGAGGATTGTCGTTATTCTTACTAGGGTCCAGAAAGGATGAGAGGGCAGGGAATTGACCAAGGATGTCTGCAGTTTTAAGGCATTCTGTTAGCACATGTCTGACTGTGAGAGTTTGCTCGTTGGGACAGTAACTACATGTGCGGGCTGCGGTTTTGGTAAAAAGATGTCCGTGGGAGAATAGAGTGTGACCGAGCCTGATCCTGCAGATAATTACTGCTCTAGATCTGTGAAGATTTGGGTTGTAATTTGGAGGAAAGGGAAGAGGCGTATGAAGGCGTAGGAAGGACGAGGAGTTATTCCATGTTAGAGAAGCTTCGGTGTGAAAAATCCTTTGAGCGTATTGGCGAAAACAGGATTCTGAAGGAGGGATAGTGAAGTGATTCTCGGAGACAGGGACGCTTTTTGCAAAAGTATCAGCCGCTTCATTGCCCTTTATGCCAACATGTCGTGGAATCCAACAAATTTTAATGTGACTGTTTTTTATAATTAGACTGCGGATACTGGAGGGAAGGTAGGATTTATTGTTTCTGTTTCTGATGGCTAGTATAGAAGACAAGGAGTCGCTAAAAATGAGGTGGTTAAGAGAAGTGTTTTGGAGACTTTCGACTGCCCGGTAAATAGCGAAAATTTCTGCGACTTGGGGGGAAGTCTGCTGGGACAAAAGACCTGATTGTAAAAGGGACACCTCTTCATCTGTTACCTTTGCAACAGCGAAAGAAACCTTTTCATCTGATTTACTGGCGTCGGTGTATAAGGGTGTGTGATTGGGAAATCGTTCTATTATTTCTTTGTGGAGTTGGCGGTAGAAAATGGAAGGGGTATCTTTCTTACTATAAGGCTCGGCATCTGTCACGAAATGGTCTAAAAGAGGGTACCAAGAAGCCACGATGTGACTAAGGTTAGGCAGATAATCGGGAGTGGGTATGTTGAGCTCTGCCATAAGCAGAGTGCAACGCCTGAAAGCTGAATTGCTTTTAGAAATGGTATTGATATAAGCACGAAGTCGGCGATACAAGGGCGCGGAAGGGTCTATGATGTGTTGTGAAAGGAGTTTGACTTGAAGTTTACGGATTCTCACAGAGATGTGGGTGAACCCAGTTTCAATGAGTAGGGAATCTATTGGGGTAGAACGAAGAGCACCAGTAGCAGATCTAAGGATATTGTTAATGGAGATTTGAAGAGGGCGAAAAACGGTAGCTGGAGCGTTACCATATATTGAGAGGCAGTAACCAGCAGTGCCCAAAATTAGGGATTTACAGATGTGTAAGAGGGGGGAAATTGACAGGCCGTTTTTACGAGAAGCTAGACATTTCACGAAGTTATTGATTTTATTCATTTTGTTGGTTACTGTTTTAATGTGCTTATTCCATTTAAGATTCTTCGTGATAAGGAGGCCTAAAATTTTTAATTCATTGGTGGAGGTAATAGAGTAATCTTTGACGGAGATGATGGGTGGGTTGCAGTTCTTTTTTCTGCAGATGTGGAGTAATTCAGCTTTGCTCTTTGAAAAAATTCCTTCGGCAGAAGAAGCCCAGTTTAACGCTGTTTTCAGTGCAATGGTTAAGTTCCTCGAAACTGACTTGGGTTTACCTGAGCTGAAGACCAGAAGGTTGTCAGCATAAAGGTATGATGTGATATTATTAATTTTGTTTAAGTTGGAACAAAGGGAAATGGTGTACAGGTTAAAAAGAGCACATGAAAGCGGAGAACCTTGTGGAGTTCCATTCTGTAGTGGCATTATAGGTGAAAGGAAACCGTTAACTCGAACTTGAATGGTTCTGTGGCTCAGAAAGTCGACGATGAGAAGAATGAAACTTCTATCAACTCCTAACTTGGTGAGTTGATTAGCGAGGAAAGGGGCACTCAATCTGTCGTAAGCCTTTTCCAGGTCCAGTGAAAGGACCGAGGCGTGCTTGCGTCGGGCCAAGCTATCGGAGGCGTCCGCGTCTAGAAGGTGTAGAAGGGTATGCGTGCCTTTTTGAGGAATATATGCATGCTGTGATTTAGAAAAAAACTTGGACAGCACAGTGTTTATTCTAGTTGAGAGTATTTTTTCTAATATTTTTGAAAAACAAGAAATCAAGGATATAGGTCGGAAGTTATTCACGCATAGAGAAGTAGAAACTTCTTTGGGAATAGGAACAAGGATGGCGTGTTTCCAGGCGCAAGGAAAAGATTTTTTCGCAAGGATTTGGTTGTATAGGTTGAGGAGACGAAATTGGAATGAAATGGGAGATTTCCTGATTATTTCGTAGGCTATCTTATCGAGCCCGGGAGTTGTACCCTTGAAGGAATTTAACGCATATTTAAATTCACTGAAGGTGATGGGATGACTAAGCGTAACGTATGGGTCCCCAGGAGATTGCTGCATATCATAAGCTATATATTCTTTACGTCGCTTATGCTCAGGGGTGAAGTTGCTGTCTGCTGAGTAACTCGTCCAAACTCTGGCAAATTCCTCAGCAATGTCGAGAGAGTTGGTAAGATTTACACCGCCTGAGTTCCTGATGTTCGATATGAGCCTGACTGATGGACCTACGGAAACAGCACGCACCTTTGCCCAGGCCTCTTTGAGATTAGTCTGGACTTCTATGGACTTCACAAAGGAGATCCATGAGTCCGCTTTTGCTTTTTTAATTGTTCTTTTAAGGGTGGCTGAATCCCTACGAAATCTCAGGAAATTGGACTGGGAGGGACGACGACGACAAAGTTGCCAGGATTTGTTTTTGGTCTTTATCAAGGAGAGAATTTCACGCGTCATCCAGTTAGGTTGGGATGTGGATTTGGGATGGCTAGCAGGGATGGAAACAGACGCAGCACCACGGAGAATTTTTCTAAGCTTAGCTGCTTCCTGGTTGATATTCTCAGAGCATGGACAGGCTGCCGACAGTTCTGTAACAGTTGCCGAGAAAAGGTTCCATTTGGCCTTTTTCAAGAGAAAGAAAGAAACGTGCTTTGTACGGGCAAGGGAAATGTTCGAGCGGATAACTATGGGAAAGTGGTCGCTGCCCTCGAGGCTGGAGTGAGTATCCCAGTTAAGACACTGGGCTATGTTGGAAGAGCAGAAAGTAAGATCAATGGATGTTAGGGTGTTGTGGGTGGATAGATGGGTAACAGAGCCATTGTTTAGGAGGACTAGGTCTCGATTATTAGAAAGAAAGTCTTCGATTACTTTACCTCTAGTGTCGTAGGAAGGGCTACCCCAGCAAGGGCTGTGGGCGTTGAAATCACCGCCAATAATAAAATATCTCGCCAATTGATCATATAGATTTTGGAGGTCCGTGAGGTAGATTCTTTCATCTATTTCTAGATAGATATTGATAAAAGCTGAAGGGGGGCATGAGTGGATAAGATCGCAGTTCGTCACAAGATCTGAGCGTAAGGATAAGTGACTGTGAGAAATGGATTTGTGAACAAGTATGGAAACGCCACTTTTCCAATTTGGATAGATGTTATTGTGGTGATAGCAAGTATACTGGCCAACTCGGGTCGGCCCTTCTCCAAGTAACAACTTAGTTTCCTGTAGCAAGACTATGTGTGGTTTGTAAGTTTCTAATAAAATATGTAGGTTTGCAAGGTTATTGTAAAAGCCACGAATATTCCATTGAAGAAAAATAAGATTTTTTACTGAGATCATATTTAATAACAACTGAAGTTAAAAGAAAAGTGCGAGAAAACTTAACTGACGGTTTTGAGTAGATCTTTTAGTGAGGCTTTGGAGTTAATTTTCCCCTTGGTTTGTGGTTTCTTTTTGTGGCGTGGTTTAGCTTTTGGTGCAGTAGAGGCCGCGGAATCCGATTCAGAATGTGAAGAAGCAGTTTCCATTATTTGGATGTCTGGACTTTTTTGAGATGTATTTGATGCAGGTAGTGGAGGTTCGACAAAATTAGCAAAAATAGTGTTTGATTGGGTGCTGGTTGTAATTGAGGAGGAGCAATTGTTGGGCAAGGGGGGTGAATTATCGGCAAGTGTAAGTGGGTTCGGTAAATTGTTAGAGTGCGCAACGGTAGGTTGGGTGATGCTTCGTAAAGATGAAAAAGACCTAGAAGATGAGTGCGGTAAATCTAGTGGAGCGGTTGAAAGAGAAGAGGAGGATGAAAGGTTTGGTAATTTAGACGCTATAGGAGGAGTAGTTGAAAGAGAAGATGAGTAGGAAATGTTGGGGTCGGTAGACGTGAGCTTTAGCTGCTCGAAATATCGCTTTCTAGCCTCATATCTGGAGCACTTGTGTTTAGTCTGGATTTTAAGAACCTCCTTGGCTTCTTTATATTTTGGACAGTCGTTTGCTTGAGACGTGTGCGAGTCTGTTTCACAATTAATGCAGAATGTCCTGGTGCAGTTGCCTTGGTGTGGAGGGTAACCGCATGAGGCGCATAATTCATTACCGGAACATCGTAAAGCGGTGTGACCAATGCGTTGGCATTTGCGACATCGCATAGGATTTGGGATGAATTCACGGACCTTGACCAATTCGAATCCAATTTCAATTTTATCAGGTAGTGTCAGGCGATCAAAAGTGAGGAAAATGAGGCCGGTAGGAGTGTCCTTTTCTCCATCCTTTCTTGTATGGATTCTAACGTCAGTTACGTTATATTTACATAGTCCATCAATTATATCTTTAGGAGAGAGATGTGCTATGGAGCGGCAGTAAATGGTGCCTCTGGTTTGGTTTAATTTTTCATGAAAAGCTATATTAACTGGTATAGGACCTGGTAGCGTTTTTGTTAAAATGAATTTCTCAGCAATCTGCTGATTGTCACAAAGTAGGAGCAGAGATCCATCGTGTAACCATGAAAACTTGGAATATTGTTTGCTGATGGCATCGACAGCCAATTTAAGGATGAAAGCATTTTCATCCCTCAAAGTTTTATCAGGTTTACTCGATTGAATCGTTATAAACTTTGCTGGTTTTGAGTGCTGTTGAGCAGGTAAGGGTGGGAAATCAGGAATGGTGGAGGGAGAGGCAAAAGATGTTGTAAGCGCACGTTTCGACCTTTTTTTGGGGATGTGTAGCTGATTATCAGCCAAAAGGGCATAACGATTAGACCCACCGGGGTCCGGCCCTATATTGGAAACTATGCCCCAAAGATTATGAAAACAAAACTTATATTAAATGAAAAATACTTAAATATTAAATTAATTAAATAATATGGTTGCGAAAAAATTCAAAAAAAAACTTATCCTTTAAAATAACCAAAGAAAAAACAACACAGAAAAAAAAACTGTGAAAACGGTTCAGAAAGAACAATAGAAAACTATCAATAGAAATATGGAACTGGCGTAGAAAAAAAGCAAAACCGCACCGAAATCGATATCACTGCTCAATTCAAGAGCTCGCAAGCGACTGTACCCATTTTAGTTCTCCATTTATCCTTCGGAAAACTCTTCCAGATTTAAGCTCGTAATCGGCGTGAATTTGTTTCTCTTCGTTGGTTGTAGCTCTCCGTTTTAATACCGAGAGCATGTTTATGATTCTGGGATCCTGCATCTGTATTGTTAACAGCCAATCCTGATCGGTTATATTCAGAGAAAACACCTTAAGGTCGACTTCATCCATGTTCCTAGGTTCATCATGAGGCTGTCTGCTTAAGCAGTCTACGTGTTGTATGAGAGTTTTACTCCGGTGGACTATTTCAAAGACAAATTCCGCCAATGCCAGCCACCATCTGGCTATTCGTGGGATAAGTTCTCTTTTCTTGGCTGTCATCTTAACGGCTTCGCAATCGGTAACGATTTTAAATCGTTTCCCTAGTAAAAAACTCCGGAACCTTAGAAGCGTCTCGACAATGGCTAAGGCTTCTAATTCATAGCTATGATAAAACTTTTCCAGTTCTGTGGTTCGTCGACTAAAATAACATACTGGTCGCAGTTTCCCGTCGCTATCCCATTGCTGAAGAATTCCAGCTAATCCTTCCTGCACAAACATCCGTATGGATCTCGTGATCGTAATCAGTGTTGAAGAGCGTTAGGAGCGGTCGTGTCGTCAGTATGTCTTTAAGTTTCTGAAAGGAGCTCTGTTGTTCTTGGGTCCAGGTGAATTCTTTGTCCTTCTTCAACAGGTTCGTCAGAGGCGACGCAATGAGGCCATATTCCGGTACAAATTTCCTAAAATAATTCGTGAGGCCAATAAACCGTCGTAGTTCATGGATGTTTTGTGGCTCCTTCATGTTTTTAACCGCTTCAATTTTGGACTCACTAGGTTTCATACCTTGCGCCGTTATCTCATACCCTAGGAATTCTATTTTTGGCATGAAGAAATAGGATTTTTTCAGTTTCAGGGTGAGTCCTTCGTCCATTATGATGCCAAGAAATTCCTCCAATACTTCTAAACCCTTTTCGAAATGTTTACTGGGAATCAAGACATCGTCCATGTACGTGACTAGATTTCCTTTCGTCATTCCTTGCTTCAGGGTGTTCGTCATCCGCTGGAAAAGCGATGGCGCGTTCGAGACCCCAAAAGGCATACGCAGAAACTCATATTCACCATCGTAGGTAATCTTTCTTCTTCTTTAAACTCCTTTAATCCCTCATGGGACATAGGGCGGAAACAGTTGCCCTCCAGCGGACTCTGTTTTGCGCGACAGCTCTCAGCTCCGACCAGGATCTCCCAGTTGTTGCGGCTTCTTCTAGTAGGGTTCTCCTCCACGTTGTTCTAGGTCTTCCTACTCGACGGGAACCTTGCGGATTCCAGTCAAGGGCCTGTTTGGCTAGGTTTTCGTTTTCGCGTCGCAAGGTGTGGCCAACCCAATTCCATTTCCTTCGCCTGATTTGGTCGTCTATCCTTTCTTGGCCGGCACGGCGCCAAAGTTCTTCGTTTGAAATTCTATCTTGCCAGCGGATTTTTAGGATACGACGAAGGCATCTGTTGATGAAGACTTGTAGGCGCCCTGTGATGAATTGGGTGACTTTCCATGTTTCGCAACCGTACAAAAGAACTGCCTTAACGTTGGAGTTGAACAGCCGCAATTTGGTGTTAGTTGAGATCTCCGTTGATCTCCATATGCGGAACAGGCATGCATATGCGCCTCGTGCTTTGTTTATTCTGGAACTTACGTCTTCTTCTGCCCCACCATTTTCGGTAATAACACTACCGAGGTAGCAGAATTTATTTACCAGTTCCACGTCACGTCACGTCACGTCAATACAGGAGCGGCCCTTCCTGAATCCGGCCTGCTGCCTCCTAAGCGTTCGGTCAACTGCCTCACTTATCCTAGATAGTAATATATGGGACAAAATTTTGCCCACTGTAGATAGTAAACAGATGCCTCTCCAGTTGTCGCATATTGTTAGGTCCCCCTTTTTTGGTATTTTGACTATGATACCTTCCGTCCAATCCTCCGGAAAGGTACAGGTGTTCCATGCTATTTCTAGGATTGGCTGAAGTGCATCTGCTATGAGGCTTGAGTCGGCTTTCAACAATTCTGGCGGGATGCCATCTTTCCCAGCTGCTTTACCATTGACCATCGCATGAATTGCGGTTACTATTTCCGTCTTGGATGGGGCCCGGGTGGTGATTCTTATTGGCTGTGCATTGTTGCTGTTTTCCTGAGGTTCCTGTGTAAGTGTACCATTCAGGGCGGCGAAGAAGTAATCTCTCCATCTTTGGAGTTGCTCTTCGTCGCTGCACAGCAGCCTTCCATCCGCACTCTTAACGGCATGCTTTTTAGTAGAGTGCTTTCCCGAGAGCTGTTTAGTGATTTGGTACAGCACCTTACTGTTGCCTGTGTTTGCCGCGTTTTCCGCTTTTTCTGCGAGCTCGTTTATCTGCTGCCTTTTATCACGCCGGACACTTCTCTTAACCTCCCGGTGAAATTGGGAGTATTCCCGTTCTAATTGGTGACGTCTTTCCGGGTCGTTTGTGGAGTTTACGCTATTTTTGAGGGCCCTTCTGCGTTCTATTTTTTGCCAGGTTGTGTCCGAGATCCAGTGTTGCTGGTTTCTTTGGACATAACCGATGCTTGTTTCCGCAGCCGTCAATATCGCGCCCTTTGTCGTACTCCACAATTCCTCAATATTTGTGTCGTCAGAAACGGTTTGCTGGTTTAATAATTCTAAAAAGTTTCCAGCGAATTCCCGCTTTTTAACGCTCTCCCGCAGAAGGTCTACGTTAAACCGTCTGCGGGTTATAGCATCATGTTGCACGTTTCTGATTGCGGCGATTTTAAGGCGAATAGTTGCTACAACCAAATGGTGGTCGCTTCCAGTATGCGCTCCCCTGAAACTCCTGACATCCTCAAGAATAGTTCTCCATCTGCGGCTAACGGCCACGTGATCTATCTGATTTCTCGTTCTACCATCGGGCGATACCCAGGTCTCTTTGTGTATCTTCTTGTGACAAAAGTAAGTTCCACCTACCATGAGTTGGTGGGAACTACAAAAGTCAACGAAAAGCTCACCATTGTTATTGGTAACTTGGCTTAGGCCTTGGTTTCCAATTGTGTGTTCAAGGCCGGTGTTGTCACGGCCGATCTGAGCGTTTAAGTCACCCATTAAAACAATGATGTCTCCCCTTGGAATAGAGCGAAAAACCTCATTCAGTCGCATATAGAACTCGTCCTTGATGTCATCTTCAGCGTCTTCAGTTGGAGCATAGCATTGGACTACCGTAGTACTTCTTATCGGCATTCGTAGGTAATGAATGCCGTATATTTCCTCGATTCGGCTGATACCGGTATTTGGTAGTAACCTGAAGCGAAATCTAGAACAATAAAGTAAGTATTATCACTTAAACACTGTAGCAAATCTTCTATTATAGGCAGTGGATGTCTATCTTTAGTGGTCAGCTCATTGATTTTTCTATAGTCGATAACCATTCTACTGTCCCATCCTTCTTATTTACCAATAAGGCTGGCGAAGAATACTCCGAGTTTGATCTTTTAATAATTTCAGCCTTCATCAATTCCTGTATAATGCCTTGCATCTCTCTTTGCTGGGGTATTGATAATCTATATGGCCGGGAATTCACGACTTCTATTCTATTCTATTTTGAACTGAAAACTCTTTGAACAGCCCAATTCGGAGACATTTTTCGCGAAACACTTTCTGTATTTATTCATCAGGTTCAAGAGTGATTTATTTTGTTCGTCGCTTAAATCGCCTTTGTTGATTTCTTCGAATAAAATAGGTGTTAATTTTAGGCCTCCTTTATTGGATTCGGTTCCCATATCGATGAACTCCGGTTCATTAATATTTTGCTCAATGTCTAAGGAATTGGTTTCGTCAACTTTCTTTATAGAGTTACTATATCACTGTCTTCCGTGACACTTATGTTTTGCATAATTCGTAATTGTCCCTTTTTCTTGACTACTATAACGTAATCTAGGTCGGTAAAATCTCGTCCTACTAGTAAATCCGTAGACAGTAGACCATCTGAAACAACTAGAAGAGAAATTTCTGCAGTCACCTCGTCCACCGTTAAGTTTACTGGCACAAGTGCCATCGTTTTAACTTTTCCTCCGAATCCATCTAATAGGAAAATGTAGGGTTCATAAGGTAATCCGATACTCGTAGCGCAACTTTGTGTTATTAGTGTGACGTCACTACTCATGTCAATAAATGCGATTGCTGAATGGGTTCCATTTATAATAACTTTTTTGTTATACTCGTCTCGCCTTATCAATGAGACCTTTGCGACCTTGCATTCCTTTTCGGAATGTCCGATTCTCTGACATTTTGAACATCATTGCTTCCGTTGCGATCGTGGGCAGTTTATTGCAATATGCCCTACTTCGTTACAATTATAGCATTTTCGGTCAGGAGCAGTCGGTCTTACCCTTTCCGGTCTCGCTGTGGACGTAGTGATTGGTTGACGTTCTTGTGAGCTGAATGCATACATTTCTTCATAACTTTTGTATTGCCGTAACAAGATGTCTGGCGTAGCAAAATTCTGTAGTGAAAGGATTGTGCGAATTTCACTACTAGGCAATCCGTTTATTATATATCGCACTTTTGCGGCGTCGCTCATCGAAGTTCGGTTCGCTATTGAAATTGTTTCGTAATAATATTGCTCGAATGTTTCTCCTAAACGCTTCTTTTTCCTGCTGAGTAATAAATGAATTTCTGCCTCGTCAGTTAATGACAACAGTTGACAACAATTCATTTTTCATGTTGCTCCACGAGACCACGATTTGGCCTGACAGCCTTGAAGCCAATATTTAGATGCTCCGGCAAGTTTTGATGACGCTAAAAGTAAAACATCTTTATCGTTTAATTTGTATACTTCTTTTAGCTCTTCTATTTTGTTTATCCATCGATGACTTGTTGGCCCCGTTTTATCGCCTGGGGTGAATGTCGGTGCTATTGCGATCATCTCACGTAAATTTTTCTGACCAGCCTGGCTGTCGGACTCCAAAGGATTTCGTGTAATAGGGCATATACCCGTTGTCCTTGGCGTTGCGTTTATGTTTTCCAATTGGGCTTGGGACTTCTGCTGTCATAGCAAGATATTTGCTTTTGCTAGCTCAATTTCTAACCTCAATATTTGTTCTTTATGCTGACAAAGTTCCATTTGTTCTTTTACTGACATTTTATCACTTCTGCTCTCCCTAATTACGTTGAGCGAACTCTCCTCCGCATTACGTTGAGTGGTGTTAGGATCAGGCATGTTTAGAATCTTAAAATTCCTAATTTAATTGTTTTGCTTTTTTTCCTTTTCTTTCTAACGTTATTTTTAAATTATCAATTCAAACTCTTACATTAATCCTCTATATTTTTTCATTTTCTGTAATTTGTCATTTCATACTTCTAAAATTAAATTCTTACTGTTAAACCTTACGGTTAAAATCAAATTGTATTTGTTTGCACGAATATTGAGTTATCCCAAAGTTATACCCACAAATTATGTTCAGTCTTGTTCCAACTACCGACTAGAAAAGAGGCAAAAGGCAATAAAGTTCAATTAAAGTTTAAAGTTAATTCTTGTTGTTTTATTTTTGGTTGAGTGCAAGGTGATAGATTATAGAGCAACGAGCCGCTCTATAAGTGCAAGGTTGAGTGCAAGGTGATAAATTATAGAGCAACGAGCCGCTCTATAAGGCAGCGCAAAATTGGTTTTTTTAAGGTGCAAAAAAACCAGCAACCACCTTTTTGGTCAACGAGCAGACTTAATAAAAAATAAAAAAAAAAAAAACATTTAAAAATTAAGATCGTGCATGTGGGAATTTACGAAACAATTGAAAGTGTCTTACGGTTTCCGAGCACCGCAATTTATAAAAACTCAGAAGTGCCGTGGAACATTCATGAACAAAGGATTGTTATCGGGATTTTGTTTTTAGCCATTGTGCATATATTACGGGTAAAGTCCCATGTGCGGTACTCATATTTGGGCGCAAGGAAATTGAATATTGAAAGTTAAAAATAACTGATGATATTTGATTTTTTGATGGTTATATGTATAATTGAAGTAAACTTTGAGAAGTTTTAGAATAATTGAACTTGAACTTTGAAATAAAGATTTTGGTGAACTTTTTTTTGGAATTTCAATTTATATTTGAAATCTTGCGTATATTTTGGGGAAAATTGAAAATAGAATTGTTTTTGGTTATTTTGTTGGAACTTGGTGCGTATTTTGAATTATTAAAATGAGTGATAGAGGTGCTTTAATCCAGAAACGCGGTAGGGTTAAGGGATCGTTAACGAGAATCAAAGCTTTCGCGGACAGTATTTGTAATGAAACGGATGAAGAAGACATTAAAAATAGGTTAATAAAACTAGAAGATGCATGGGCCGAGTTTCAAGAAATAGAAGACGAATTATTGGTAATAGATGATCAAATTTCTGAAATGGAAGAATTTGAGGCGAAATATTTCGATGCGAAAAAATTGCTGAATCGGGCATTGCGTGAAAGGAATCAAGGGCAAGAAAAGGCATCGGCTTCGAACAAGTTTCATTCTACTTTAAATCAGTCGTCGTTTGATAAAGGCCAGTTTCAACTTATGAGTGTTAGGTTACCTCGGCTAGATATACCTCACTTCTCTGGAGACTATAGGGAGTGGTCATCGTTTAAGGATTTATTTCAAGCTTGCGTCCATGACAATGAAAATTTATCAGCATCACAAAAATTTCAATATTTAAAAGGCCTCCTAAAGGGAGCAGCCGCATCAATCGTGCGACATTTGAATATAACCGATGCAACTTATTTTGAAGCATGGTCAAAGCTTAACGAACGTTTTAATAAAAGATCCCATATAGCCAACTCTTACATAAAACTTTTTATGGATCAACCTTCAATTAATCAATCCTCTGTTAGGAGTTTACGTACTTTAAGTGATACCTTTGATGAAGTCATTCGGGGACTTAAAGGCTTAGGTAAGGAAGCTGAAAGCCGGGACGCATGGTTAATCTATATTGGGGTTTCCAAATTGGATTATGAAACCAGGGAATTGTGGGCCCAAGAAATGTCACAAAAGGACTTCCCATGCTTTCAAGAATTTCTGGACTTTCTCAATAAAAGATGCAATACTCTAGAAGTCTGCGGTGGTATGTCGAGACGTGCTCATCAGTCTATAAGAGCTATGCATATCGCCACCCCCTCCAGCCAAAATGTATGTTTAAAATGCAAATCTAATCACCCTCTTCATCAATGTACAATTTTTAAAAATCAACCAGTTGTGAGGAGACGAGAATTTGTAATTTTAAATGCTTCAAATGTCTTGGTGCCAACCACTCTGTGCACGCTTGTCGCTCCAAAATGAGGTGTAGTCAATGTAAAGGATCTCATCATCCCCTGTTACATGAACCTCGGAAAGTTCCAACACAAAACAGATACCCTTCTCCAAATCCTACTTCAGCTCATTGCTCAGAAGAACTCGGAGCAATCAGACCATCCTTTGCCGCTAATGATGCTACAATCAACACTGCTACAATCAACCCCTCTTCTATCAACTCCTCTTCAATCAACCATCCTATTAACCCGCTCTCAGCGAAAGACTCAACAGTGACATCCCTAAGTACCTGTGTAGAAAATCAAGTAGTTCAAGATCGCGGTTCTATCACCGCTGAAATTGCTCAACTACCTACAGCAATGGTAAACGTGTTAGATTATCAAGGACGGTTTGTACCATGCCGCGTACTGTTAGACTCTGGTTCTCAGATCTCCTTACTTTCGGAATCTTGTGCTCAACGATTAAAGCTCCAAAGAGAAAATGCAAGATTAAGTCTAACTGGAATTCGGGAGGTAGAAGTAGGCTCTACTAGAGGGACAACGACGGTCAAGTTGTTCCCTAGGTGGAGTAAAATGGATGGCTTGAAAGTGCAAGCATTTATAATGAACAAGTTAACCTCGTTAGTCCAACCTTCAACAGTCTTAAGCTCAAGAAAGGAAGCTCTAAAGCACCTCCAACTTGCCGATCCGAATTTCAACGAACCGTGCGAAATAGACATTATCCTGGGAGCTGGCTGCGTTTTTAAAGTGATCAAAGGAGGTCAATTGTATGACAGTAGTGGTGAGCTCGTCGCTCAAGAGACCATGTTTGGTTGGGTAGCTGTAGACTCGTCTTCGTGCCCACTCAATCCAGTACAGAACTTTCATCTTCAAGCCTTCGAAAATATAGATAAAACATTGCGACGCTTTTGGGAAGTCGAAGAAATAGAGACCAAGGGTGAATTATTAACAGATGAGGAGGAGTGGTGTGAGTTACATTTCCAAAGACATTTAACACAGATAGGTAATCGTTATGCAGTAGGCTTGCCATTTAATTCTGAAGTGGCTGAACTGGGCGCATCTGTTCAAGGGGCAATAAAACGTCTCTATACTATGGAGAAAAGGTTTCAAAGAGATGCTATTTTCAAGGAACAATATACGAACTTCATGAGGGAATATGAAGAATTGGGATATATGGCACTCATTCCGGCTGATGAGATAGCTACCAAACCTGAAACAGCCTTTTATCTTCCTCATCACGCCGTTTTCAAGCTTACTCCAACTCCAAAAATCAGAGTCGTGTTCGATGGATCCTACAAATCTACTTCCGGAGTCTCTTTAAATGATAGATTAATGGTAGGGCCTACGATTCAAAGAGACTTATTTGCAATATTATTAAACTTTCGCAGATACGCTATAGCACTTTGTGCAGATGTCGAAAAAATGTATAGGCAAGTCCTGGTGATCCCGGAGAACAGAGACTTCCAGAGAATTGTATGGCGAGAGCAGCCTGACCTTCCTATAAGGCATTATAGACTCAACACCGTTACTTATGGAACAGCTTCGGCACCCTTCTTAGCGACACGAGCTCTCTGTCAAATCGCAAATGAGTTTCAAAATAAATATCCTGAAGAGTCGGCAATTATCAAAGGACATTTTTATATGGATGATCTCCTAAGTGGAGCAGATACTTTGATCAATGCATTAAGAATCAAAGAAAATCTTCAAACCATGTTAGCAGCTAAGGGATTTAATTTAACCAAATGGATGTCCAATGCGCCTGAATGCACCGCTAGTGACAACGAAACAAACACTGCAGCAGGATTATTAGCAATTGATGAAAATATGTTAACTACTAAGGTTTTGGGAATCCAATGGGACCCTAAACTCGACACTTTCCTTTACAAATTAATAGTACCTGAGTCATCTGAGCTCACAAAGAGGAAGATACTTTCAGAATCATCAAGGATTTTCGATCCAATGGGTTGGCTTGCTCCTGTAACAGTGTCCGTGAAAATCCTATTGCAACAATTATGGTTATGCCAGTATGACTGGGATGATGTCCTTCCAAACGAACTGGTACATGTATGGCGAGTAATTAAAGAACAACTTCCACTTCTAGCCTCAATTCGAATTCCCAGATGCATCTGTCTAGAAAGAAGTCGTCTTCAATTACATGGCTTCTGTGATGCCTCTGAACGTAGTTATGCTGCTGTAGTGTACTGCCGCAGTATTGTCCAAGACAAGATATATACTCGTTTGGTTGCGGCTAAGACCAAGGTGGCCCCTCTAAAACAGATTTCTCTCCCAAGGCTAGAATTAAATGGAGCCTTCTTACTCACGAAATTGATACGAAAGATTCTAGAATCATTAGAAGCAAATCTCACATCGAATGACATTTATGCGTGGACCGATTCAACGGTAGTTTTAGCTTGGTTGTCTGATACACCAAGAAAATGGAAAACATATGTGGCCAACCGTACGTCTGAGATCTTGACTACTATCCCAAGCGGCCAATGGAGTCATGTGCCTTCGAAGCACAACCCAGCTGACCCGGCGTCGAGAGGAGTATCACCGTCGCAGATACTGGGCTTAGACATTTGGTGGAATGGTCCAAGATGGTTACAAACAGAACCAATAACTCCCCCATGTAAAGAATCTAGAAAAATGACGTTCGATACTACCGCCGAACTGAAACAAAATAGTCCAGTAGCTAACTTTCATCAACAAGTTTCATCCTCCACAATTTTTGACAAGCACTCATCATATACCAAGATTCTTCGGATCTTTTCCTATTGTGCTCGGTTCATCCACAACTCAAGGTGCCAACCGTCTCAAAGAAAATTAAAATGTTTAACTGCATCTGAATATAATCAAGCTGAAGTCCTATGCTTTCGAGTTGTGCAGCAAACCCACTTTTGGGCAGAAATAGGAAACTTAAGGCGAAGCCAAACGGTAAATTCTAAAAGTTCTTTAGCTGCGTTATGTCCATTTCTGGATTCTAACGACGTCCTCCGAGTTGGAGGAAGATTAAACTACGCTAGCTATAACTTCGATGCAAAACATCCCGTAATATTACCGAAGGATCACCCATTTAGTCGTCTGCTCGCATCCGCATGGCACATAACTCATCTTCATCCTGGACCGTCCACCCTCATGGGAATCTTACGCCAACGTTTCTGGATATTGGGATTACGAGATATAGTACGGAAGGTATATCATCAATGCATGACCTGTTTTCGTCATCGAGTTACTCGAGGGGCTCAGTTAATGGCCCCCCTGCCTGAAGCGAGAATGGAACCAACGCGCCCGTTTTTTAACGTTGGAATCGACTACGGAGGACCGATTCAACTATGCGCACGTATATCCAGAGGTGTACGACCAGTAAAGGGATATTTCGCACTTTTTATTTGTTTGACTACTAGGGCCGTGCACTTGGAGGCTGTAACAGATCTAACTGCCGAGGCATTTATAGCATGTCTCAGACGATTTGTTTCTCGCCGTGGTATACCAGCTCAAATCTTTTGCGATAATGCAACAAATTTTGTTGGTGGACGAAAACTACTTAGTGATTTACACCGCTTTGCATTAACTAGTTATGAAAATCCATTAATCTCTAGTTTTCTTTCACAGAACCGAATTAATTGGAATTTTATACCACCAAGGGCCCCACATTTCGGTGGGATATGGGAGGCTGCTATAAAATCTACGAAATTTCACCTTCGACGAGTAATGGGAGAAACTACCCTATCACTGGAGGAGTTTTCCACTTTACTTACACAAATTGAGGCGATTTTAAACTCCCGACCATATGCACCACTATCACCCGATCCAGAAGATCTAGATGCGTTAACACCAGCTCACTTTTTGATAGGGCAACCGCTCACAACCCTTCCCGAAGGAGAATACTCAAGTACCAGAATATCGCGTTTAGGAAGATGGCAGCAAATTCAGAACATGCTTCAAGGTTTTTGGAAACGTTGGAGAAATGAATATTTATCCGCGTTGCAACCTCGTCCTAAATGGAGAACCAAAACGGAGTCACTTAAAATAGGACAATTAGTTCTAATAAATGAAGACAATACCCCACCTACACACTGGCTTATCGGAAGGATTCTTGAGGTGCATCCTGGTCGTGATAAACTTGTTCGAGTAGCAACAATAAAAACCAAAAATGGCATATGTAAACGAGCGGTCACCAGACTCTACAAGCTACCTCTTGATGAGAGTCAAGACAAGTCTTGACGAGTGGGAGGATGTTCAGAATCTTAAAATTCCTAATTTAATTGTTTTGCTTTTTTTCCTTTTCTTTCTAACGTTATTTTTAAATTATCAATTCAAACTCTTACATTAATCCTCTATATTTTTTCATTTTCTGTAATTTGTCATTTCATACTTCTAAAATTAAATTCTTACTGTTAAACCTTACGGTTAAAATCAAATTGTATTTGTTTGCACGAATATTGAGTTATCCCAAAGTTATACCCACAAATTATGTTCAGTCTTGTTCCAACTACCGACTAGAAAAGAGGCAAAAGGCAATAAAGTTCAATTAAAGTTTAAAGTTAATTCTTGTTGTTTTATTTTTGGTTGAGTGCAAGGTGATAGATTATAGAGCAACGAGCCGCTCTATAAGTGCAAGGTTGAGTGCAAGGTGATAAATTATAGAGCAACGAGCCGCTCTATAAGGCAGCGCAAAATTGGTTTTTTTAAGGTGCAAAAAAACCAGCAACCACCTTTTTGGTCAACGAGCAGACTTGGTCCTTCGAGTTGTACGAGACAAGGCATATTTCGTATGGTCGAGCTGGCTAATTCCTTGGTAAAATCTTCTCCTTCGCTATCCTCTTCGTTGGCATGAGTTCCACTTTTCGTTGTGTAACCTTTATCCATTGCTCGTTCAGGGGATTTTTCGTAGCTTGTACAAGATTTTTCCTTTCTTTGCTGATTTACGCAATACCTGTGCCGACACGCGCCATCGCGAGGTTAGGGTGAAAAACAAAAATCTAAATCTCGTAAGTCCTTTAAAAATCCCACTTCTGAGATATAAAGAATGAAAATCTAAATTGATTCAAACGTTTCTTTATTTTAAATTAATTACAAAGGCTTCGATACCGTACACTTTATTTTAAGTCAAATCGTTTTTATCTCGCGTCGAATTCTACTTCTTCTTCTTCTCTCCAGTAAAACTTCCAGCTGTCAGTCGACTTTTCGACTCCCGTCCTAACACCCTCTGTCGGTTATTTTAAACGTGCTCGTTACATATAGTTATGCAAATGTGTAGGACATTTAACCCTGAAATGAATGAAATCTATGGCTCGATATATGGGGGCTTTCAGTAATGCAGGATGCGTGCGCAATTGACTTATTCAGTCATTGAAAGCTTCACACTTTCAATTGCTGAATAAGTAATTTGCGCACGCATCCTGCATTACTGAAAGCGCCCTATATCTTGAACTTCTGGGCATATTAGTTGAATCCATTTCCAATTATTGGAGATAAATATGTGTAATTCTTGCAATTTTCAGTGCACGATTCTCGTCACCGTAAATACATTAAGGGCTGATCCTCCTACAAGGTAGGACGTTGCCGCAAACGAACACCAAAATAATAAAATTAACACTAAAATTCGTAAAAGAATTGAGTCATTTTTCAAAGCTTTATAAATATGTACATAACTGCTACTTGCATTCTACCCGTACTGGATAGATGCTCATGAAGCTCTTCCGTTTCAATTACTTTAAAACATAAAACAGCTTGGCCCAAGGCTGCTTTAAAATAAATTAATAAAAAAATTACAAATTGCAAATGGTGTTGTCATCCATATTTTCAAATATAATAATATCAATTGTCAAATGAAATGCGAGAAATGTATTTTGGCACACTTTGTATTTTCGAAGTGTCCATGATGAAAATAGCAAATTCTTTACTTTCTTTCTTTCTTTGATAATATGATTTCGGATAACTTTATAAAAAAAAACTCGTTTTAAAAAAGTATTCCACCGAACGCGGGAACACAAGCAGCTAACTAACCCATTTGACAGTTGTCTAACCCCCAGATTTCACTACGCTCACATACAGGGATTATACAACTGACATATAGTAATGGACTGCTGATTGACGATGCTGAATGGCACCATTTTTTTCCAGAAATAGAAAACCTTTTTTACGCAAACAAAAAAATTTTCTTCGAATTTAGGAGAAAATAAGTGATAAGATGTTTGTTATAATTAACGGAAATAAATTTCCATCACTCATTTTTATTTATTAGCAATTTTTTTTATTAAATAAATGTATTTATTCCAAAACCGTGACGGTTATTTCCCCTGTTTAACGAACTTTTCAAAATAGCTCAAGAGTGAGACAGAAGAACGAAAACTATACCTGTCTATTTTTTTCTAATCATGTTTATATCGCTGACATGCGCTGACGATTACAGTTCATTGGGATTTAACGTGGGAGCGAGGCAGGAATAGTTTTTGGTGCCATTTTTTTGTATGGGATTTTGCTCATTTAGCAGTCCATTACTATATGTCAGTGATAATAATTAATAGAAACAAAATTTCCATCACTCATTTTTATTTATTATCAGTTTTTCCATTAAATAAATGTATTTATCTCAAAACTGTGACTGTTATTTCCCCCGTTTACTATATGTCAGTGGTTTTTACGTTTGGAGTGTACAAACAACTACCAAAGCGTGGGCACTCATGCAAAACGAATTTCACTACGCTTTAATTCGGCGAGGGCCATTCCTGTAGTTTTGTAGTCTAAGGTCTCCCTGCCTTCGATCTTGGATTTTTGCTTTGACATTTGACGTTTTAAAGTTCACAGAATAAAGGAAGATTGAATTATGTTGAAAGAGGAAAATATACATAACTTAAAGTATCGTCAAATAGTAGAGCAATTATTTTTAAAGTGTCAAGAGGTTCAGATGGAGAATGAACGTTATGTTTATCGGTAAGCCGAATTTGTTATTTGAAAATAATATATTTGGTGTGTTGAAAACAGATAACTTATAGCCGTTATCGAAGTTCAATCCGGGTAACTTTTGTTTAAAGAAGTCAATAATAAAGTATTTTCTTATTATTTGACAAGTTTCTTTAAGCACACTTAAAAGGTAAAAATTATATATTTATAATGTTGTTTGAGTATTTTACTAGTATTCACTAGTGAACCCTGAATTTCAGGATTATATACTGCCGGTCCAACAACAGGCCTGGTGATGTTACTTACTATTAGTCTAATTTAGATAAGTGATTTTTGCAAATAGATATGCATTACAACAATGATTATAATATAAAAGTGCCAGGCTAATATTATATATTTATAATACTTTCTTGCCTAACAAAAACCAGCTGAATGTAATATGAGTATGTATTTTATTGGCAGTGAACTTAATTCCAAATGTTGCTTAAGGCTGTTTTACATATGATCTAATTGATAAAGTGTGGATAAAGTGTTTTGATGATGGTTTTACTTTATCCAAGATGAAGAGTTGAAACCTTTACAATCTGCAGTTTTCGGTTTTACATTTGGTGAAGTGCCGGAAAGTGTATATCGGCTTGAAAACTGCTAGGGTGTTTGTTGAAGTTCTCGGATTAATAGCAGCAAGTGTTGGAATTGGGACTAATAATATATTTAAAATTATAAAAAAGAAAAGGAAAATGAACACGAAGAACCGTGGTTTATTCTTCTTCGATTTAGCAAAAGATGTTGATACATGGCATTTAATCAGTTAGGATTGGAAAACCCTAGGAGTTTTAGAAACTAAACGAGAACGTTACTTCACTTATTTGTTTCAAAAATTTGAGCTTCGAATATGTTCAGTGTTTCCGTAATTTGATTATAAGCCTGGGTCCGTTTGTGTTTATTGCAATAAAATCCATTTTTTGTATTGTAAAGGCGGTCCATTTCACTATAAAGCTTCAATAACATTTTTATTTCTCTATCTTCCCACTTAATCTGCAATAAAACGTTTTAATTTTTTATTTAAAAGTAATTAAATTTACTACAAATTACATTGTTAAAAGTGTTTTTTGTTGGGTTCGAAGTTTCGTATGTACATTATCCGCACTTCATCGTTTCGTTCAGTTCATGGGTAAAAAGGCCTTTACAAGACTTATTTTATTGGCAATCATATATATAGGGGTCGTGTAGAGTGCACATATCTAATATACTAAACCAATATAAATTTAGTACATTTAATTATTAAATAGAAATACAGCTGAGTACGCAATTTCAGGCCAGTTGTTTTATTAAATAATTTAATATACTATTAAGAATATATAAAAACAAAACTTCAATTTTTATCTTTTCATTTTCAGGTTAACAAAAATGAAGAAAATGATTAAGCGTCGTGGAAGAGACGTTGCTATTTTGAAAAATCGCTTAGATAGATATAACGACGGCTGGCGTCATGTACCCATGGTAGCTCCGCATAGAACCAGAAAAACTGAATTAAAAAGAGGACCGAAACCAAAAGTTAAATCTTCTGAACCAAGAGTTCGGCACACAAACTTTAAAAAGCAAAAACTTACAGAAAAAAATATAAAACAAAAAATTTTGAACGTAAATAAATTTTCAGACTAAATTTCAAATTCTATCGTTTTATGCTTTTCGCCAAAAAGTTTTTATATCATCTAAATCAAGATACTTAACTAGGAGCGCGTTCAAAAGCCTTACTATGGTTAACTATAGTAAACTTTTTGACGCCTCGGAGCATGGTTAAGAAGACGCAGCTCTCCGACAGAAAGATGGAATATTTAGTCGTTATTTTTCTTTCTTCTTTAACTTGTACTTAACAACGTGCGTTCGAAAACCTCCATAGTTAAACATAAACTTTGAAGTGATGCAGCATAACCACAGGGGAACTTAAACGCAAGGCTTGATCCAAAACATTAAAATTTTGATCCCATATACAAAAAGAAGTCCCGGCTTTCATGTACTGTAAAGAGGTTTTGAAGGTAAAAGCTGCTGCACACGACACTTCATGCGCACGTTGGCTGAAGAAATCCGCCAATTTTTTTTTTTTTCAAGTCACAGTCACGCAGTTTACTAGCCCGCCTGCGTACTTTATGCGCAGAAAAACAATCTGCACCAGTACGAAATATCCTAACAAATATGTATGTCCTTAAAAATATTCGACGTAAGCGTGCGTACGTTGTTTCTGAGAAAAACTTGGAGTGGAAATTGGTCTTTGACCAATTATGTTATGGAATTATTTTAATATAGGACATTTCATTCAATTTATAAATTAATTTATAGTTAATTATTTTTTATTGTGAATATATCGTTTGCTAAATTGCTGCAATAACATGGATGGGAAAAGCTTAAAAATAAAAAGAAAAATACGAATTAAACTGCCTATTCGGCTTGCCGTAATTTTGCTAAACGTTGCGTTAATTCGTCTTGTTCCTGAGAAACTTGCGTTGATGCCCCAATAGTTGACGCCTGCGGACCACTGGGAAGTTCCATATTTAATTCTAGGCTGCAAAAGAAAAAAAAACTTATTTGCTGCAATACAACGAAAAACAGTTCTTCCGTACCCGGCTTCGTCAGCAACTTGTTGAAGTAAGGAATCCACATCGCCTTGCGGAACTGATGTTGTAGTTGTCTGAGACATAGTATTTTCCATATAAGAGCTCTGAACATCTAAATCTTCGAATTGTTGCTCAAATTTATCCATCAATGTCGAAATTTTCTCTAAATTCATTCCTTTCATGGCAGCATCCATAGCTTTTACAACACCAGCCATCGAGTTTGTTACTTTTCTAGTTGTGAGAGCTGATTGCACCCGACTAGAAACTGCATCTACACGAGCACTCATACGCAAATAGTTAATCGATTGATTCTTCTGTCGTATTGCATTTTCTGCATGTATTCGAGCTACATCCATATTTCCTTTTTGAATTGCCTTCTTAGCTTTTGCACGTTCCAACTTCTCTTCTTTTTCACATTTCTTCGAGTTTCGCTCTAATTCTTTCACCGCAAATTTTAAATTAAACATATGTTCTGGAAATTTCGTTAAGGATTGATTTGTTTAAAATTAAAAAAAAAAACCTATTATGGCAAAATGCAAAAAATAACCGTTTTGCTCAATTAAGGCTATTTCGTGTACTTTTCTAGCTTTGTGGCTCGCATCGTACATCGCAATAACTTAACTGTTAACAAGGAGAAAATCGTATCTTGTAATGATTGCCGGTAGTCTACATCGTAGTAATCGGCGCAGGCTTCTCCTATCACGATAGTAAACTGTACTGAGGCCTCAACTTTTTCAAATGTCCCGGTTCAAAAATAATGTACTACTGGGATATGACCGTGAGCGCGTTCAAAAACCTTGCTATGGTAAACTTTTGTCGTTCAAAAACTCCGTAGTTAACTACAACATAACCACGAGCATAACTTTTTGGCGTTCAAAAACTCCCATGGTTAACGATCGTTAAGAAGAAGAATAAAAACAATTTTTTGACATTTATTTTAATGTTAATAATGAACAAATTAAAGTGGGATTTGTGAGATTATTTTAATCAATTGGAAATAATTGAGGCAAATAGCCGACATTATTTTATGGAAATTTTTTTTAAAATTTTCTTTACCACGTAGTTAACCACGGTGCGTTCAAAAACCTCCATGGTTAAACATAAACTTTCGTGGTTAAGTGAAGTGATGTAGCATAACCACTGCTTACCTCGTGGTTTACTATAGTAAGGTTTTTGAACGCGCTCCGTGTCTCGTGCGATTGTAAATTACGAAGCGGAGAGACATTTCTTACTTCTTTTGCGGCAGTAAAATATCCAATTTGAACTGCGCCGAGGTGAGATTGTAAACACGAACTGGAACAACATTTTCTTATTTCTTTTGCGACAATAAAATATCCAATTCGATTTGCGGCGAGGTGAGATTGTAAACACGAACTGCAGAGATATTTTCTTACTGTTTTTGCCGCAGTCAGATATCCAATTTAAACCGACCCGTGGTGAGATTGTAAAAACGAGCTGGAGAGAAATCTCTTACATTTTTGAAGGAGTGAAATTTTATACTAAAGAGACAATTATTACATTTTTGAGGGAGTGAAGTTGGAGAGATATTTCTTACATTTTGCGAGGGAGGTAAAATTTTATTTTTATTTTTTAATCTCTATCTGTAACAAATAAAATATTTTCGTGTTATTTTCAATTTTAGGGAGTTTCATTTTAAATTTGTAAATATGTTTTCCTTTATACAGTTAACATTTTTCCATTCATTCTTTCATCATTTATCGTATCCTCTCTTTCGCAAACGCAATAGATCTACCTGCATCGCAATATTTGAGCCATTCACTACGTGACGTGCTAGCAATACAATGGCACCTCGCCTCATTTGAAGTGAGGCATTGTACTGGTTCAAAAGGAAAAAGAGGCTCCTCTTACAAACTCATTATCTTGTCCTACCCAACACCAGAGGCTAATAAAAGTAACCTTAAGAGTTACAAACCTCAGGTAAGGGTTCAAAACTCGTTAACTCAAGACTTCGACGTCAAACAAGGATTCAAACAGGGAAATGGTCTAGCACCGATGTTATTCAACCTAGCCCTAGAAGCTGTTATCAGACGAACAGCATTAGACAAGAATGGAACATTAATTAACAAGTCGGTGCAAATATTGGGTTGCGCTGATGATTTGAACATAAAAATGCTATATAAGTCTAGACAGAGCGATTGCCGGAAAACAGAGCAGTGAAGAAGATATATAAGGAGGAGAAAACTGAAGGAGGCCAAGGCTCGATTTGGGCTGTAGTGCCATTGATTTGAACTGAATGGAAGTAATGCAGATATACGGTATTGACATAAATTTTTAAGAGAAAATAATATTAAAAGTAAAACAAAAAGTCGTTCTACGAAATGAATCAGACGATCAAAACAAATCAATAAATGGCGAAGAATTTCTTTCAGACTGATTGCCGTTTTATTGGAATCAAATCTCGACAGGCCTTTCCACACTGGAGGACAAATTGCGGTGAATTACACCATGCATCATAAGATTAATACAAATCGGAAATATTCTTCTCCTTATTTGGGTCACAAAAGTGTTTCGAAGTCATCGTCTAACACACTAGAATATGACATGCTGTTTGGTTGGTTGGTTGCAAAAACTATAACGATTTTTTTTCTCATTCAAGTTGATTGTACAACTGCATTAGCATTACAATAACTACAAAAAATGTAAGTTCTTTGTGAAATACCTGCAACTTGTTTAAGGTGAGGACCGAGTATTGGATAGTGTAATTCACAAAGTTATTGAACACTTGATCTCACGAGGTATGATAGCAGTAGTAAGATTCTGCACTATCAGAAGCCAAGTTGTTAAAAACAACTGGGATCAGTTTTAATTCTGCTTTACTAAAAATTTAAATGTTGGTAAAACCACGATTGATGGTAAAATATTATAGTTATGTAAATGCGGTGACATCGCGGCACATGAGTACTTGTAGATTTGAACAAAGGGTAACTTGGTATTTTAATATTAGAAAACCTGAACTGTAACTTGTTTGATGGTTTGTTTCGATGAATTTTGCTTCAGAAATTTTAGAAAATGGCAAGTAACTAATCACATTTTGAACATCCTTCCAACACATTCACTTTTTTTGAAGCTTCCGCATAAAGTTGATACTAAATGAAACTAAAATAAGTTTTAAAATGATCCATTATTAAAGCAAATGATAAATTCATAATCATAAAACAGCAACTTCTCAATTCTTTTTATATGTCAAAGATTAGAAAGGAACTCCTAAAAACAATCAAAATTTTGCACTTCAAAAGGATACTTTCCATAGCAGACACAGACATATCGTTCCCCGTTTTGAATATTTGTTTTAAAATCAAGAAATAAAATAAATGCGTTCTTCACAGAACAAATCCACAATTTTTGCAATTGAATCAGCTGGATGACTCATTTTTGACAGCTAATAAAATGTAATCCAGGGTCTCCACAAGCAACTTTTCTAGGCAGCAATGATAAATAATGCCATTGCGGGAAAAATTGACGGTGATTAACTAGCAACATTTTGCGAATATTTCCCTAAAATATTACCGAGGCAATGGGCCTTACCACACTGGTATTCTGTATGGCTCATTTTACACGATGAAACACGAAACAAAAAGATTCGCTTGGTTTGAAAGGGAGAGGTGAGAAAGGGTTTGAGGGAACACGTGTTCTCTCAAGCCCTCTCTCACCTCTCCCCTTCAAACCAAGCGAATCTTTTTGTTTCGTGTTTCATCGTGTAAAATGAGCCTATGCAGTATGCAAACTGGATTGACAACAACCGCGATTTCCACACCTGTATTCTTGCAGCGGCGTAACCATTCATATTCCGATTAAGTACTTGATTGTGTGCGTGAAAATTTCTGACCCCCCAAACTGTGTCTCTATTGGTGTTAGTGAGTTGAAGCCCGAGAAATAGGTTTGAAATGTGCTGCACATTTCTCTCCAAGTTCATCACTTTTTGTAGAGAATTCTCCTTGATTCTCTTACTCCCTTCCTAAAAAACCCGTTTGCATACTGAATACAGAATACTAGTGTGGAAAGGCCCAATGACTGCCTAGGTATTGTTTACAGGATTTTTTTAAATCAAGATGGCGGAAAGTTAAAATAGGCAAAAACAAAAATGAGTCGGGAATATTTTCATTCAAGTTAACTCTTTTTTGTATGGGATTTTGCTTATTTAGCTGACCATTACTATATATAAGTGGGCCCAAGTGTCAGCTAGAGGAAGTTTAGATGGTGCCACTGACATATAGTAATGGACTGCTAAATAAGTGTCAGCTAGAGGAAGTTTAGATGGTGCCACTGACATATAGTAATGGACTGCTAAGTAAGCAAAATCCTATACAAAAAAGTGGCACCAAAAACTATTGCTGCCTCACTCCCACGTTAAATTCCAATGAACTGTAATCGTCAGGGCATGTCAGCGATGTAAACATAATTAGAGAAAAGTAGACAGGTATAGTTTTTGTTCTTCTGTCTCACTCTTGAGTTATTTTGAAAAGTTCGTTAAAGGGGGAAAATAACCGTCACAGTTTTGAGATAAATACATTTATTTAATGGAAAAACTGATAATAAATAAAAATGAGTGATGGAAATTTTGTTTCTAGTAATTATTATCACTGACATATAGTAATGGACTGCTAAATGAGCAAAATCCCATACAAAAAAATGGCACCAAAAACTATTCCTGCCTCGCTCCCACGTTAAATCCCAATGACCTGTAATCGTCAGCGCATGTCAGCGATATAAACATGATTAGAAAAAAATAGACAGGTATAGTTTTCGTTCTTCTGTCTCACTCTTGAGCTATTTTGAAAAGTTCGTTAAACAGGGGAAATAACCGCCACGGTTTTGGAATAAATACATTTATTTAATGAAAAAACTGCTAATAAATAAAAATGAGCGATGGAAATTTATTTCCGTTAATTATAACAAACATCTTATCACTTATTTTCTCCTAAATTCGAAGAAAATTTTTTTGTTTGCATAAAAAAGGTTTTCTATTTCTGGAGAAAAATGGTGCCATTCAGCATCGTCAATCAGCAGTCCATTATGTCAGTGATTATTATGAACATTTTATCACTTGTTTTCCCCTAAATTCGAAGAAAATTTTCTTGTTTAAGTAAAACAGGTTTTCTATTTCTGGAGAAGAATGGTGCCATTCAGCATTGTCAATCAGCAGTCCATTACTATATGTCAGTGGATGGTGCGCTCCAGCGCATATGCCTCACTCGCTTTTTGGATAAAGGGAGAAGTAGGATCACGCATTATCCGGAACATTTTAAATAAATAAGAAATAAAAAGTTCTTTATACGTATAAATTTCGTTTGACTTGAATTATGCCGTGTTCACAATGTTAAAGTGCTAATTTTGCTATGTGCACAGTGTTGAAGTGAATTTTCGTACATAATTTAAAAAATGTCAATATCAGCTGTTACATTAAAAAAATATTCACTAAAGAAATCGCTAACAGAATTCTCGATCTTTACTAAAACTTGATTTGACCGGACTTTACTTAATTTTAAAATCAAATTTACTTAATTTTTAAGTAAAGTCGATAAAATTTGGCGAGATTTCTGTTAACTGAATTTTAATTCAGACTATCTCTTTCGGAAAAAATATGTAAGTGCTGCCATCTAATGAACCCGAATGAGAAAAAACGGAAAATTCGATATTTATTAATTCAATTTTCACAAATTATGCACTCGCAAAGCTCTCAAATGACTTTTGCCGCAATATTTTTTTTATTTTTAATATATTTTATGTTTTTCAATAGAAAATAAGTAACATAAATAACATACTTTGGTACTATAATTCTTCTTGTTCTTTAGTGTGGGAACCAGATGTCACTTGCTTATTCCGAATTTCCGAAATTTGAGTGTTGAAGTTGAAGTAGAGCCAACTTTAACTGATGTTCTCAAATTTTGACTTGAGATGGAAATAGAGAATTAGGCAGTGGAATGAGCGGGACGAAACATAAAATAAATCCACTTTCTCATTGTGCCCGAGGCATTACCCGCTTAAACCTTGGGTGGGCGATTTCCAGACTGGCAGTGGAAGACTCCATTTACACGCACTCTACTAGTACGGACCAAGATTTGTGATGCTGGCTTGTAGAAGAGCTCGTGGTGATTCAGTTTGAAATCTAAATAAAAAAAATTGAATCGACTAGAATCTGCTATCGCCGTAAAATAACAAGTTTTTTTTCTTTCAGTTATAACCTTGACCACATTTCACAGCTGGTGCTTGCCTGCTTTTTCCAAAAAGCTATTGATATAAATCGAATTTAGAAGCTGGTTTTTTAAATTAGGCGTTAGATAAATTTAATTTTTTATAGTGCAGGTAGTTTAGGGTGCAAAATATCAGGACCGCAATCCGTCAACTGATTGCAGTTGAAAATAGTTCAAAGAGGAATAATACGGACGATCCATTTTTGGGTCCAATGTTTTTACACCCTCTGTTTTTATTGGCACTTCTACGGTTTCCGTGGCTCGCTTTATGATGATGGATTTTGATGGAATATCACAAAATAATACGAAAATATTGTTACGTTTTTACGGCTTAACGGATTCATAGGAACACATTTTTTAATTATCCACACAAATATTTATTTATTACAAACCAAAACACACTTCAATAACAACACAATTCTTATAGGCCTCGATTCCCAGATCCGGCGGATCGGAAGTGAGTGCGGATTTGACATTTTGCGATTCTCAAATCCGCAGTTGCCGATTCAATTAAATCAAAAATTCGGAGTGAAGACTCACGTGATTATGAAATAGGCAATGTCGGATTATCTAAGGCGCATTTGTCGTTTCAAATCCGCAGAAAATTTGGTGCGGATCACACTTTTACAGCGCGGAAAATGTCAAAAAGAGATCTGCGGATGCGGATTTGAGAATCGCAAAATGTCAAATCCGCACTCACTTCCGAACCGCCGGATCTCGGAATCGATGCCATAGTTCACTATAATCACTTTCAATTTAATATCTCGCACTATTAAATTCTATCTATCGCTTTATAATTCACTTTTAAATCACCACTTTTCACTGTTCTCACTTTAAGGTGTTTGTCCTAAAATCAAATGAAAGAACTCTTATTTAACGTAGGTCAATATATTTATTTATGAAAAAACCCAGCTCCTGGTAGCATTTTGCAAAAAACACTTATATTTTTCAGCTCTTAAAATGAAAAGATTCATTGCCTGTTCACGGAAAGGTCAACTGAACAAGATTCAAAATTAAAAAAGGTGCTGCCAGGGCTTACAAAATTATTTATACTTATTAGTAATGCCATACGGTCAAAAACTACAACATTTTATAACATCCTCCCACCTGAATTAATGAAATTACTTGAGTTAATTCACAAAGGTAAAAACATAAACAAAAAAGTAACCAAATTACAAATCAAACTTAGGTGGAGGCCTAACTCGTCTACCGCTGAATGTCTGATATTCATCTTGCTTAACATCTAAAAGTTCACCGTCCCTCACATCTTGAAGCTCCGTTCTCGCATTTGCCGTATTCTCATCCTTTGTTGGTTTCAAAAATCGTCGAATACATTCTTCCGCATTCTGGTCGAATCCTATTTCCAAAGGGAAAATTCTCTGTACTGGCCGAAGTATTACTCCTGACGATGTTCTCAATTTGACCAGTCGGGTTTCTCCTTCACGTCCAGCTATTAATTCCTCCACTCTCGCTAGCGGCCACCCCAGGCGCTTGATGTTATCACTCCCCACCAACACCAACTCACCTACCCCGATTTTCCTCTGAGAAATCTTCTTGCTATGTAGCATCAACTGACCCAAATATTCTTCCTGAAATCGTTGTCTCAAAACTTTCCGGAGATGGCTACGATATTTCAACCGTCGATTGAGATCCACTGTTTCCGTCGCATCCAAGTCAGCTACGCCTATCTGTTCGATTTCCTTCAGGAACATATCAGGTGTTATCGGCATCAGATCTGATGAGTCTTCCGATACATATGTCAAAGGTCTAGCGTTAATGACAGCTTCGCACTCCACTAAAACCGTCTGCATCTCTTCACTATCCAACGAAGTATTATTCAGGACTCTTCGTAACAACTGTTTCATTAGGCCAACCAATCTCTCCCACCAACCGCCCTACCAGGCTGCAGTAGGAGGATTGAATCTTCACCTGATCTTCATTATCGAACTATGATCAGTTATCTTGTCCCAGTCGACCTTGTCGAGAGCATTCGCCGCTCCCACAAAATTAGTGCCGTTGTCAGTATAAATCACGCTAGGTCGCCCTCTCCTGCTGATGAACCTCCTCAGACACTGAATGAAGCGATCTGTAGACATTGAGGAGACCAATTCTAGATGGACCGCTCGGTACACCGCGCAGATAAATAAACAGATCCAGTACTTAACCTCCACATCTCCTTTTTACTACAGGATGTTTATAGTTTGGCAAAACGACGGGGTAACAGAAATCCTGCGAATAGTCACCGTAGGAAATCTTCGTCTTTATTCTGATAAGACGATCTTCTCCAACGAAGGGTTGTAAGCTCGACAGTTTATTATCTTCAATACCTGCGAATGCGTCCTTCTGTATCAAATATAAAACTCTATTTTCAGCCTCGATGATTTCCTCAACTGATAGTCCATTACTCACTCTTGAATCTTTTGGAGAGAGTGCGTTTCTCTTAAATCTAAGCATCCAGGCTATTAGACGGATAATCTGTTTGAACTTTGAGAAATATCTATAATACCAGTCAATGTTCTGACTTCCACATACCATAACCGCCGACGTTAAACCTTTCTTTCTCTCCTTATTGATTTCTTCCTCATCATAAGATTCATCTAAAGTAGGCCAACTGTTCTTCGGCGTCCTTAACCAATCTGGCCCCTCCCACCATCGCGTCTCTAGCAACGATCTCGCACTGCATCCCCTAGATGGCAGGTCTGCTGGATTACAGGTGCCAGGTACATATCGCCACTGCTTCCCATGCGTGAGGTCTCGTATTTCTTTAACTCTGTTCCATACAAACACGTCCCACTGTTCCTTACGATTGATCCATGCTAAGACCGTAGTGGAGTCGCTCCAGAATATGACCTCTTCAATGGTAATGTCGACATAATTGATAAAACTACTATATAATCTAGCACTAATATTTGCGGCTAACAATTCGAGTCTTGGTATCGTCATTCTCTTGTTCTGTTTGTTCAAAGGAGATATTCTTGATCTAGCTTGTATTAGTTGGACGTTGACCATAGTTTCCGTTTCTATACGTAGAAACGCTACTGCTGAATATGCGGATTGACTAGCATCGCCAAAGAGGTGTATTGAATACTTTGCTGCTTCGGTTGTACTTAATAGTCATCTAGGAAGTTTTATCTGCTTCAAATAACTTAAAGGCTGATTTACAATATTCCGTGATTGCGGTGCGTCAGCTGGAAACTCGCAGGTAGAATTACAATAATGCGACTACGAATCTAGTTCACTATGTCAAATTTTATAGTTTTGACACAATATATGACAAAAGTAACAACATTAATTTTCTATATTTAATTTTTTATATTAATACAAATAATATCTTTAGATCAAAAAGTGCTGGTTTTGATTTTATTAAATCAATCATTTTTTCAACATCTGCTTCGCTTATTCTTTGCATTTTTATTTGTATCAAAAATCCACCAAACTTAGAAAGACAGATGACAGAAATAATTATTTAAAATTCAAAATTCAAAAATCTGTCATATGAGACTTGTCATCGCCTCTCGGAGCCT
>OX465282.1:67095809-67257809 GCA_949987705.1 Thereva unica
ATAAGAACGAAATTATGGCGAAATTTGCAGCTCAAAAAACTATTGTTTATATCGAATAAATAAATATACCATGACGTGGATGAAGAATCAAAGAAGTTTATTGTTTACATTTAATTTCCCCGATATCAATGGCAACTTAACTTTTTATATGCCTTATATTATCTTGATCTGTATGTGTGTATAGTGTAAACAAATCTTGCAACTTGATTTTGACCCAGTTCCATATAACCGATCAACTGCAAATTTTGCACATACGTATAGTTCGCATGACAATACAATCTGCAATCAAATTTTGCAATTGCGCTCCCCGACCCCAGACATGGGTATCAAATGAAAAGGTGTGACGAGTAGAATACACTTCGCTATGTGGCGTCGTAAAAACGTAGGCTCCTTGCAATGACAGGCAATATTAAAAAATGAATGGACTAAAAAGCACGAAATAAAAAAAAATTTTAAAAACCGACTTCAGAAAAAAACCCGCGATGCACAAAAAAGGATGAAATAATTGTTCTTAACAACATCAATCCAATAAGAATGGATCTAGAAAGAAGAATCACTTTTGAAGACGGTGCTAACACATGTGGGTGATATATTAAGGGCATAAGCCTAACAAAGAAATGTAAACAATTGCCGAAGCAAGAGTTAGTGCAATCAAAGTCAACTACTACCTGGCACCGTCTTCAAAAGTGATTCTTCTTTCTAGATCCATTCTTATTGGATTGATGTTGTTAAGAACAATTATTTCATCCTTTTTTGTGCATCGCGGGTTTTTTTCTGAAGTCGGTTTTTAATTTTTTTTTTTAAATGTCATCTTTTACTCATGCACCATCCTCTATAATATGTAGAATATAGAAGGTATTGTTTTCTACAATATTGTTTCTTTAAAAACAAACTCAAATAGAACCCAACAACCAAAATATTTTCATAATAAGTTGTATAAAGAGAATGTCTGAAAACTTTCGTCTTGGTCGACAAAGTATGAAAATATTTTGGTAGGCAATGTGTTAACTTCAGCTACTGAAAAATTGTTGGTTGAAATTTGTCCAAAAACTTTTCGCATTAAAGCCACTAAAAATATCACTAAAGTCCACCCACTGCTATGCCGAAAATGATCTTGGGTAGAGTATTGCTGGGGAAAATCTAAACTTACAGTGTTTACAAAAACCCCCAAAAGATAACTGGAACAAAAAAAAACAACAACTTTATGCTCCTAATCAAGCTTAAGGCACTGGAATTTATTAAAATCTTTAATTGCTAAAACTTTTTTGCATACTGAGTTTTGCCCATTTTTTACAGCATGAAATATTTCGAGCTTTATCTACTTGACCTTCAATGAAAATTTAATATATCCAACAAGTTATGAAGTTTCAGATATTAGATCCCTGCTGTTATCTTAATTTTTACAGTAGGTAGCTTATAACTCAAGACCCAAATTTATTATTTGAACGTAAGTAAAAGCTGGAGAGCCTTGCAAGAGATTTCGTCCTTAATTACAAGTCTATCGCTGCGGGGGATTACAAATTTACCTCAGTAGGAGAACCAGCAAATGAGGAGACTGAAAGATAAATGTATTCCCACAACCCTCCATTAACCCTTCAATTTAGTCGTGAAGATTTCTTGAGGAATTTCAGTGAGCCAAAGTAATTATTGGTATACGATAAATTCTCCGAGAAGATTATTATCAGTTGTGCAGGGTATGCAAGGTTTTTGGATATAACTGGGTTATTTAATTGCGCTTTTATCAATGTAAAAATTGTGAAAGTTTTTCGTTGATTTAAAAAAAATCACCATGATAACATTGTCCAAGAACCCAATCCGATTGTTTTTTTTAGAAAAGGCCAAATGCAGGGTTTTTTCACAGGAAATGAACAAGTGGTTCTTTCTCGTTCGTCGCTCCACAGCTACGAAAACAGATGTTGAACGGGATGCCCAGCTTGGCATCGTAGTCTCCTAGTAGTCCATGGAAATGGTTAGAGAGTGGGGGCGGGGGGTCGGTGTAAGTTTAAATTTGAGTCTTCAGGATCACCGGCCCCGGCATTTGGCCGCCATCTTATAAAAGATGTGCAAAGGGGGTTTCCAATATATCACCGTAACAGTACATCTTTCTCACAAACTGAATACATCCATATTTTGCTAGATAGTTATCACAACTGAATGAAGCACTTTTAAAGTAGCCCTAACACAAATTATTTTAAATGGTGGGTGTGTGTACTTATGTACTCGCATTAGAAGTTATACTTCTTTGGCGTGATTTTAAGACTAGTTTTTAATTTGCATACAAATAATTTATTGGATTATTTTTATTTTCGTGCGTTAGAAGGTGGAAGCATCATGATGCCGACACGCTCTAGCCTGTCGGTTACACCGGATTGTAATCCTAAAAAAAATCACCTGCTAGTGGACTCATTGGACAATGGTCTTATGACGGGCTTAAGATGCCTCATCAAATTCTCTTAAGAATGGCTAATTTTCTGTCAAACGTAATGAATGTTAAGCTCTATATGCGTCGCCAGCAGGATCAGCTTTTATCTACCTGATAATAGTTCTGGTATTTCTAAGCCATACTCTCTTCCTTTTCGTTTCTTTCCGTTTTAGCTTCTGATTGAGGATATTTTGTTTCTCCTCCACTTTTATCCATAGATCATACAATCGTACCATTATAGTCTTTGCTCTTAGCCGTGCCTTTAGCTGTCGGTTACAGCGCAGCAGTTTGCTCGGGTAATCTCCGACATTCTAAAAGGACATGTTCTGCGTCCTCTATGACATTTAGGAATGCCGGGCATTGCGTGGACTCATCTTGTCCGAACCGATGGAGGTATGCTCTCGCAACTCACCTCTCTATGCTCTCTCGTGACTTATCCCTCCACGTTTGTTATGAGCCTGTGGGTTCATCCACCTTGGCTAGACTTATTATTAGACTGTTTCACAAAGCAAACCTCTCAACCGTTCAAAAAAGAATTTGGAGTCCCCCAAGGCTCCATTCTATGTCCCAAACTTTTCAATTTAATTATACATGACTTCACCCACAGAATTCTCCTCCTTAACACAACTGGCATGCAATACGCTAACCATACACTTGTTTGGGATACAAGAGTCTCACCAATTAAAGCCACTGAAGAACCCCAAACACACGTCAACAAAATAATAGATTACCTAGATAAATGGAACATAGAAATTAATCAGGGGAAAATAAACTGCTTCAGGAATCCTTTAGGTAAAGGACATAGAAAGGCTTTCCGGGAATCAAAACTCTGCAAAATAACGAATAATGGTCACACAATTACACCCAAATATATTAGATCTCAACTAACACCAAAGTGCGGCAGTTCAACTCAAACGTTAAGGCAGTACTTTTGTACGGTTGCGAAACATGGAAAGTCACCCAATTCATCACAGGGCACCTACAACTCTTCATCAACAGATGCCTGCGTCGTCCTAAAAATCCGCTGGCAAGATAGAATTTCAAACGAAGAACTATGGCGCCGCCGTGCCGGCCAAGAAAGGATAGACGACCAAAACAGGCGATGGAAATGGAATTGGGTTGGCCACGCCTTGCGACGTGAAAACGAAGATCTAGCCAAACAGACTCTTGATTGGAATCAGCAAGGATCCCGTTGAGTCGGAAGACCTAGAACAACGTGGAGGAGAACCCTACTAGCAGAAGCCGCAATAACTGGGAGATCCTGGTCGGAGCTGAGAGCTGTCGCGCAAAACAGAATCTGCTGGAGGGCAACTGTTTCCGCCCTATGTCCCATGAGGGATTAAAGGAGCTCAATGATGATGAAAACAAAATATACATAAAAATGCTTACTTACCTACTGACCCATTTGTTGATGATAATTTTTGATGTTTGTCAACACAATCACTGCCAACAATGCGAACGTGAAATACGAAACATCATGTCTCCAAAAGGGGTTTTGATATCCACTAAAAAGCGTGATCAACGACAACTATATGTGTATGCGGTAATTCGCACAAAATCGGCAAGGAAAACGGGAATAACGAAAAAAGAGGATCCAAAAAAAGGCTTTGAAGAAAAGGAAAGTCATTCGCCCTCTAACAGGGAACCGAATTATTTGAAATCATATGGAACAGTTTACCCGCTGATATACAGAGTGCGGGGTCATTGGGTGTTTTCACGAAACGTGTCTTCAACTATTTTACTAGTCAATAATATTCCTTCAGTTATTTTAGTTTGTCAGTTTTTTTATCATTCCCTCTTCTTGTTATTTGTTTTTCATATATAATTTTTTTTTATTTAAAAATTTATACATTTCATAATTGTTTTTGTTTAACTTGCCATTATGTAATTCTAAAGTACATACGCTTTTAGCTGAATAAGATATTGTAAATCTTGATGTACTGAAACTTTACTAAATAAATGAAATGAAATGAATTGTCAGAGGGCCGCATACCAGAACGAAACCGGCCTCTGGATTTTTTTTCAAAATGGTCAGATTGCATTGCCATCAAAACTAAACGTGTATGCGAAATTTCAGCTTAATCGGAAACCAGGAATTGGTCAAATTTTACTTCAAAGATTTAATTACATAGTTAGAACTGAAGGTAATAAAAGCGTATTAAAGAAATAATAAGATATGCGAACTACTACTCAAAAAATTAACCAGTAAAATTCAGTTAGTTTCGTAATAGAGAATACGATTTGATTTTGTTTTTGTATTAAAAATGTATTAGATTTTATAAAATCATGTTTCTTTATGCAAATATTTGCATTCTTTACTTTCAAATATATATTTCTTCGTTCGAATTGTATCAGAGCAGAGGATAATAAGCAACAATTGATTTAAAAACTCTGAATCAATCTTCCCCAATGTTTTCCCCACTAAATTTGTTTCCCAATTTTTCGCAGGGGCATAAGAATTTCCCCAGTTTGGGGAAAATATCCCCAATCTGGCAACAGTATCGGAGACCATTGTATGAAACAGCAATTCTCAAAATGGACCAAACTATTTTGACAGTGTATCAAGGAAGACTGCTAAAAATGTGATTATTATGAGCACAATGCATCCTGAAGTCGAAGTCCAATCAGATGGCTATTTACCTGAAACAATTCCATATTATAACCCATATAAATGAGGTGGTGATGTTACAGATCAGACGGCCTGCAATTATTCTATCAAAGCATCGTATCCTTCATCACTCTATACTTTCTACAATGTAGGTACTTGGCTTTGCTGGGATCAGCGCATGGATTCTTTATTAGGAAGTGACAGGCTGCAAGATTTCACGGAGGCAGTATTTGCTTGATTTAGCTGAAGAATTGAGTAAAGAATATGCGGAATCTAGACCAAAGAACAACATTGCTGAAATCTTGGATGTGGGAATATCAGTTTCTTTGGAGTCGTTCAAAAATTGTCAGATACCAAAGAACTGCAACAAAACAGAGGTAACAGAAAATGTTCCATTTGTTCAAAAGTTTGTTGTAAGAAATGTATTCGTAGAGCTATAAGCACTGTGCATTGCATATTTCAGGCTTCGAAGATTAAAAAGTTAAATGATAATTAATTATTATCAGTATAACACACCAATAAAGCGAGAAAGCTTAATATATATGTTATATATAAATGTTCAATTTAATAAGAATGTTCTAGCGATTTATAATATTTGTGCGTATTTTGATTGCAAAAATCCTTTATTTTATGTTCTGCCCAATTATTTAAAAAACTACTTCGAAATTTTAACTAAGTTACTGAAAAAATCCAAGTTGCGAAAGATCTTTCGCCTTGGACTTTCAAAGGTGTAAATATATTCGGACTTGCTAGTGTGAAAAAAATATTGTGACTAAGTTTTGTGCTCTAAAGCTTATAACTTCTCAATTATTCAATTTACGACAAAATAGATTACAAAATAAAAGGTAGATAATTTAATTCTAAATAACAAAATTTCCTTACAAGTTTTCTGTAAAATGTACTATTACGGAGATAAAATGGAAAGCCCATTTTCACACCTTTCACAAGATGGCGGCCAAATGGGGGGAGCGTTGATCCAGAAAACTCAAATTTAAGCTTACATCAACCCCCCTACACAACCCAAAAATAAAACCTTGTCCATAAATTTTGCAATGTTAAATTACCATTTCCATGAACTAGGCATCGGCTTTGGCTATACTAACTTTAAACTGTCCAAGTCTCAAAGAACATTTTCAAGATTGTATTTCACAGAAATCATACAATTTTTAAAACGTCTATTACTCATATGCAGTCACGAAGGTTCCTGCATTTTAACAGATAATTTAGACGAATTTTCTGTGATGTTAGCAGCAGATTTCAATGTTAATTTTGCAACAAACAATTCACTCCCTTTGACAACATTCATTGAACAAAAATTTAATTCTAAAATCAATAGTTAAGACAACTGAACATACAACTAAATATGTAACAACAACCGATGCTGTATTTTAAAGATACCTCAATAGAATCACATCTAATATTTTTGTTACATTCTTCAGTTGCCATTGGCCAATGATATCTTTAATACGCTAATATTACAATATTCTGTACATATTTTTCTGTACATATTTTTCCTGTGCTTTCCTGTGACGGCCACGTTTTTTTTAAATACGTATAACACAGCTACAAATTTCAGCATTTATATACATATATTTCAGTGTTATATATTTCAAGTGTTTATATATATTTCAAGTATTTATATATATTTCAGTTAATGTTTGAATAAACTCTTAATTTTGTTAACAAAAACCTATTTGCTACCACTATTATTCACTGAATCTTTGTGACATTGAGAAATTGATAGGATTAAAGCAACTGTAATATATTTTCAGCAATCTCTGACATGTGATTTACTCCTTCCTTTTCTGACAGCTAGCGTAATGCAAATGCTTTAAACTCCAAATCCTTTTCAAGGAATAAATACGACGACAATGAAAACTAGTGGGGATTTGCATTGATAATTAATCTCCTTTGCATGTTTTACAACAACTCGACTTGGGTCCGCATCTGGACATAAAGAAGTGATTTTCATATTTAAGAAATAAAAAAGGACTAGAAGAGTAAAATCATGGAATCTGCTATAAAAATTTCTGCCATTCCTCATTCTATTTCTTTCTTCTTCTTTCTTTACGCTCCTTTAATCCTTATGGGACATAGGGCGGAAACAGTTTGCGCGACAGCGGTTTCTGCTAGTAGGGTCCTCCTCCACGTTGTCCTAGGCCTGCCTACTTGACGGGATCCTTGCGGATTCCAGTCAAGGGAATGTTTGACGCAGGCATCTGTTGATGAAGACTTGTAGGCGCCCTGTGATGAATTGGGTGACTTTCCATGTTTCGCAACCATACAAAAGAACTGTCTTACCGTTGGAGTTGAACATATGGGTTGATCTTCATATGCGGGGGGCCTCGGTAGCCTAGGGAGTAAGGCGTCTAGCTACTATCCGAGAGGTCCCGGGTTCGATTCCCGGCCAAGCCTCGCGGTCCTTCGCCTTTTCCAATTTTCCCACCTACATAACTTTCCTTCTTTCTTCTTCCACATTCCTGATTCCTCTTGTCATAGCCTTCCTTAGCCCTTCCCCGCTCCGCCAAAGCGCATGTCATTGGTTGGTTGATGAGATTCAACTCGTTTCAGGAGGCATAACACTCCAGCGAGCTGTTTCTCGATGCCCCGATGCCAAAGTCGCAATAGTAATGGTTGGAAGTAGGTGGCCTGAAAAATATCGCGGGTAGGTTGTGGCAGTTCCTTCCTTCCCCGACTAGAGCTGCTGTTCGACATTGCACTCTATATGAAGAAAATAGATTGTCTACAGTATAAAGGGTCTTCCCTGAGACTCTAGTCTTTCACATAAAAAAAAAAAAAAAAAAAGGCATGCATATTCACCTCGTGCTTTATTTATTCTGGAACTGAAATTTTCTTCTGTCCCGCCATTTTAGATGGTAATACTACCGAGGTAACAGAATTTATATACCAGTTCCACGTCACGGTTATTCATTCTATTAATTTATCAGGCAGTCCACGTCGCCCTAGTGCCTGCCATATAAAGCTCCTATTAACCGAGTCGAACGCTTTCTCATAATCTACGAAAGCAAGGTAAAGGGGAATCGGAATTCAGTAGACTATTATTCTCAAAGGGTTAATATGATCAAGACAGGAGCGGCCCTTGCTGAATCCGACCTGCTGGCTCCAGAGCGTTCGGTCTAATGCCTCTCATATCCTAGATAGTAATATATGGGACAAAATTTTCGCAGACAGTAGATAATAGACAGATGCCTCTCCAGGTAGGTCCCCCTTATTTGTTAGGTCCCCCTTTTTTGGTATTTTGATTATTTGGCATCTGCTATGAGGCTTGTATCGGCTTACAAAAATTCTGGCGGGATACCATCTTTTCTAGCTGTTTTACTATTGGCCTTTGGCCATCTCATGAATTGCGGTTACCCGAGTGGTGATTATTATTGGCTGTGCATTGTTGCTGTTTTCCGGAGGTTCCTGTGTAAGTGAACCATTCAGGGCGGCGAAGAAGTAATTTCTCCATCTTTGGAGTTGCTCCTCGTCGCTGCACAGCAGCCTTCCATCCGCACTCTTAACGGCATGTTCTCTAGAAAAATCTTGTGGATCTACCACTATTGTAGTTATTTGAACTAGCTTCTCTCGGGATTGCTTTGTCATCACTTCTAATACTAGCCAAGTTTCCATTAGTGCTAAACGTATAACTATTTTGTAAGAAGTCAGTTAATTCCATCTTGGCTCATCATACTGGGAAGTTAATCGTGTGGACCCAATGGGTCAAACCCACATCCCAACTAGTTTATTTTGGTATTCGAGTACATTTAACTCGAATAAAACGAATCAAAAGTGCAGTTTTCCTCCACAATTTTAAATGTAAACAAACTTGACTCCAACAGTAAAATACATTATCTAACTTGAACTAAGGCGTAACGAAATTTGTTCATATTTGCGAAGGGTGTGCTCCAAACATTTAGCCAAGTGATGTGTTCTCATCGAGATGGTTCCTGAGAAACGCAGTCCCTCCCGGTTTTTGACTAAATATGACACCGCCAAAGGCCGGGTAATACACAAATACTAAAGAATCTTTACTCAAAGCTTGCAATGCTCACTACCAGAGCTCATATGCCGTATATGGTCCAAATGTGAAGCTCCTCAATTTCCATCCATACAAATGAAAATGCAATGGAGAATGGCGGTCTCGGATGGCAATGGAAAATGGCAGTGAAAACCCTGAAGTTGAAAAAGACGTCACTGGAGAATTCAGATAATGCTTTCGTCCAACTAGATCGTGTACAAAAAGTTATAATATCACATACATACAATATGTAGAAATCTGTCTCTGCTACAATAGACAACAAAACTTCCTATATCTTGTCTCAATTATCTTGTCATTTGACCCCATAAAAATTTGAATAGAATTATATAGCGAATTAGTCTTATAAAATCTGTAAATTAGTCTTTTCTGCAATGAAATACATAATATGCGTAGCAGGCAATTGTCTGATTTTATATAAAAATTTGTTTATACTCTAAAGGGCCGTTCACACGCTACGATCTGCATGCGCAAATTGACTGGCGCAAGTCAATTTGCGCATGCAGATCGTTACGTGTGAACGAAAATTGTTGGCTTGCGCCAGCCAAATATTTTGCCTTGTGCAAATTATGTTTTCTTAGAAAATCGGCATGAGGTTGGTGCTTTGGCATGAACGATGTTTTGACTTTGGCTCATGCCAAAGCACCAACCTCAGCAACCTCGTCCAATATTTCCTGAAGGGTAGATTTTCGTGGAAAAAGTTCTGAACAAAAGTTGCTCAGCTTGGAGGGTAGAATTGTTTGCACAAAAAATTCACGCCCTCCCCATCACCCCCTAACCGAGGGAGGGGGTAAGTTCGAAATTATAAATAGCAACCCCTATTTTTTTTCATGGATTCTGATTCTCCAAAGAAAAATATGAAACTTAGTATAATTTTTTTATCCGAACACCCCCTGCCCCCCCAAAAATCGTCAAAAATAAAAATTATCCCCAAAGGGAAGCTTCGGACAAAAAAAATTTACTAACAAAAGTTTCATGGTTCTCTTTGGGGAATCAGAATTTGTGAGAAAAAATCCTGCGAGGGGATGAGGGGGTGGGGGTGAATAATGGCCACCTAAATTTTTTTACGGATTCTGATTCTCCGAAGAGAACTGTGAAACTTTTGTTAGTAGCATTTTTTTGTCCGAAGATTCCCTGTACCTTAAAAGAATGATTTTTGGGGATAATTTTAATTTACTGTATAAAACAGTAACTGAATTACAACGGACAACGTGCAGCGCAAACCGCTGGACCTAATGGGCTGAAATTTTGACAGTGCATCCCTGTAATGACGTAAACATCCATTAAGAAGCGATTTTTTGAAATTCATCCCCTAAGGGGGTGAAATGCGGTTGAATAGTTTGTATGGGGAATTTTTTTCTTTAGTCAGATTTTCTTCAAACTTAGTAAAAATACTCCACTAACGGACAAGGCACAGCCCACGTAGACGTAGACATCCACTAAGAAGCAATTTTTCGAAATTCATCCCCTAATGCGGTGGAATAGTTTGTATGGGGTACGGTGAAAATACTCCACACCATAAATTATGAAACACGTGTTTCAGGGTGTTTCGAAATTCATCCCCTAAGGGGGTGGAAAAATTTGCATTGGAAGTTACCTTATCTATATATAAAACCGCCCAAACAGCTGGACCACCACTTTTTTCATACCGCGGACTTTGACCACACAACCTTTTTTTATTGAAAGGCGTTGCAACGCACGCGGGTTTTTTGCTAGTCAATGTAATATAATAATCGTGTCAAATTAGCAAAAGGGTACCAACGGTATGCAAATGTTGTTAGACCGGGTACCAAAAAAGAAGACGCCGGAGCGCACACACGGAGCGCGACTTGACTAAGGGAGGGGAATGGCTTGCGGGGATTCTACTGCGCATGGGAAAACGAGGCTTTCTCGGTCTATCCATTATTTATTTAACAACTGGCTAATGTTAATGAACAAATAATGTACCATTAATTACCAAATTAAAAATCTCCGAAAATATCTATCTAATATCTAGAGCCAATTTTAGCATCAAAATCACTTGTGCATTTTTCTAAAATATGAGCCTAATAACATTGCTCTACGATAAAAAGTTTAGGAGTTATTAAAGTTTATGTAAATTAAAAAATTGTCCAGACGTCTTTTCTGAAACACCCTGTACCTCAGTAGATAGGGCCGATAGCCCCATTCTCTAGAACAATTTTTTCTCCAAATACATCCAGGAATCACCCCCTAACGTATTAGCGTCTTTGTTCAAAACACTGTACAATGCGTAGATAAATATAAATATAATGCGCAAAAACTAATACAATAAGTAATGCATTGGTAGAAAGTGGATTACGCGTGCCTTGTAAAATAAAATACATACATATATGTAGATATATATTTCGTAGAAAGATTTTCTGGACACTAATTAATGCATGGTTATATAAAGGGAATGCAGCCAAGGCCATAGTTTGGCTGGTAAATAGATAAAAAAAGGAAATTCGTAGAAGCTTTTCTTATAGAAGTCACATAGCACTGCATTCATTTGCTTTTCGGGAACGGTCACGGTTAATGCTATAAAGCAAGTTAAGTATTTTAAAATATAAGTAAGTGAGAAGTAAAATGTCAAAAGAAAAGAATTTATTTGTGAATTCATTGAGAAGTACAAGTCGTTTCCATGTTTATGGAAAATAAAAAGCAAAGAATACAGCGACCGTAATGCAAAATCTCATGCATATCAAATTTTAGTTGAATTAATGAAAGGAGTGGACCCGGATGCCAACAGGGAAAGTGTGGTAAGAAAAATTAATTCCCTACGTACCACCTACCGAAAGGAGTTGAAGAAAGTGGCAGAATCCGAAAAATCAGGTGCTGGAGAAGATGACATTTATGTACCTCATTTATGGTACTTTGAACTGTTGCATTTTTTAAAGGACCAAGAACTTCCAAGGCATACACGGTCAACCATTGAAGATATACAGGTAAATTAAATTTATTAATAGTTAAATATATAAATGAAACATTCTTATAAAGTTAAGTGATTTATATTGTACATGGTAAAGACTAACTAGAAACCATTTTGTGCTGCCAGCTCACTTTTCCAGAATTGTTGAAGTATGTTTTATATTTCTCCCTTACTTCTTTTGCATCTACTGTATGATTCTGGTTATAGCCATTTTGGAGATTTAAGAGATTGTGTGAGTCACCTCTTAAACCATGAGTAACTGTACCATGTGCAGTATCTTCAGCATCAAAGACGTCATTCGATGTATATGTATCTGAACAATTTCTTCGCAAAAAATTATGGAGTGCACAACAAGCCAAAACAGCCTTGTCAATATTATCAACTTTTAAATTGATTGCAGTATGAAAAATTCGAAAACGGCTAGCCAGAATGCCAAAGGCATTCTCCACGATTCTTCTGGCTCGAGACAAACGATAATTAAAAATTCTTTTTTCGTAGTCAAGCTCTCTTTGATTGTACGGTTTTAAGAAATCTGGCCTCAAAGCAAATGCTTCGTCTCCTACAAAGACGTAATTTAATGGTGTTTCACCTTGAACGGCTGGTTGTGCGGTAGGCAAATTCAATTTATTTGCAAGCAACCTCTTCATAAATGTGGTATTGTCAATTACTCCACCATCAGATACTCGACCGTTGGTGCCAACATCACACATTATAAATTCGTAGTTAGCATTAGCAATTGCCATCAAAACAATACTGTGGGTTTTTTTATAATTGAAGTAGTAGGACCCACTATGAGTAGGTGGAATAATCTGTACATGCTTCCCATCTACAGCTCCCAAGCAATGAGGGAAGTTCCATTTATCTTCAAAGCCTTTTGCAATTTTCTTCCATTCACTCACGGTGGTGGGAAACTGAAAGGAAATACATAAACATTTATTAATTATCTGATACTTTTTTACATGCTCATAGAAGTGCCTAATTTGTATTGTTTTTTTGTTTATTTTTATTACTAATACTTTTTTAGGACAATGAAATACTCCGTGAGCGGCCAGAATCTCCACAAATCTCTTTACCGTACACACCATGTTCATCTAATCCATCTACATCACAAACATCTTTACGGCAATCCAAATCATCACAAAAACGCAATAACAAATGCGACGAAGTGTTAGACGTGATTGGGAAACGTTTAAAAGAACATTCTACCGGTATTGCAGATAAATATACTGACATTGGGAAAGCGTGGGCATCAAAATTGAGGGACCTCGATCCACAACAAGCCGTACACGCAGAAAAACTAGTTAACGACGTATTCTATGAGGCACAGTTGGGAAATTTGAACCGAAATTGTTGCATACAAATTCAAAAGCAGCTTTATACAAGGAACGCTCTGCCCCATTGAATACTCAGCAATTATGGCAAAATCAGCCCCCAATCAGCACTCACCAATTTTGGGAAAATCAACTTCCATTCAACACTCAGGAATCATTGCAAACTCAACACCGATTTGCACCTACCGATAAGCCATCAAATGAAAAACCGCTTTCACCCGACAATGAAACGGCTGAACAGGTGTTTCCCGACTTAATTCGTGAGGAACAAATGTAATCTGTTTGACCTACATTTTTATTAAATTGATGTGTTCTTTGTTTTGAAAATATCTTTGAATTTTTATTTTTTTATGTCTATTAAAACTCTTTATTAACATTCAATAAACTTACCTTTAAATATGTGTCTTTTAATGCCTTGTAAATAGCGTCGCATGTTTCTGGAATTATGACACTTAGAGCACTTTTTGAAATAACCGTTGAAAATTTTAGTTCTTCATAACTCGTTCCTCTTGCCAAAAATCTCAGCGTAGCTGATAGCCGTTCATGGGGGGTGATTGCACGTCTCATAACAGTGTCTGTTCTTGCAATCATTGGCTTAATTAAATCAAGCAAATGTTCGTATGTAGTTTCATCCATACGCAAATAATTCCGAAAATCGTCAGGCTCACTGCGTAATTCCGCTAGTAGATTGGTATGCGATAAGAGATCTCTTTTTAGCATCCATGGCTTACACCATTTCTTTTTCGCCTTTAACTTATTTTTTATGATGCAAACCGCAGCGGTTCCCAGAATTACCTCTTCCTCAAAATTGTCCATTTTCAAAGCAAAAAGTTCAGTTCTTGACTTCACAATTGTTCACTGGTGACTGGTTCATTTTCACTAAATTTTTTTGCACCAATTGCATGCGCCAGTCAATTTGCACATGCACATCGTTGCGTGTGAACCGATTCATGTTCACTCAGTTTATTTGCACCAATTGCATGCGCCAGTCAATTTGCACATGCAGATCGTAGCGTGTGAACGGACCTTTACACAACAGGGGTAGCAGGGGTATGAAAGCAAATTATAAAATTCGATACAAATGCCATTATTCCAATCCCTTTTTACGAACCAAATGAACCCATAGGACATAAAAATGCGATTCCATTCTTTGAACGATATGCTGGTGTTCGATTTCCCTTAAAATTTAATGAATTTTTTATTAAAGATTCCATCACAAAAGAGCACGGATGTTTCATAAAAATTACACTGAAATATAAAGTAGAGATGTTCGTGTTTCCTTACAAGGTTTTTTCATTTCAAAAGTTTGAAAAAAGTTCCATAAAAACCATTAAATTTAATTAAATCTCTAAATGAATAATTTGTTTTCCTAAATTTCTAAAATTGATTTAAGTTTGTTCTTGAGAAAAACCCCGAAGTTGGTAAGAATAATGCAAAAGATGTACAATTTATTCTTGAGCAAAATTTTCAAGGATAAATTAAACCGAATTTTCTAAACGTTCCCACTAAGGGTTTTTACATTCTTTAACTGAGTGGAATAACTGAAGATATTATCTAAAATTAATTGCGATATTACTTTTAAATTGAAATAATTAAGCTTTAATTGTCTAGTCTTCACAATAGCATTTAGCTCGCAGGAAGAGGATTATTGAACGTTATGAAAGATGTGCGTTTTTATGTGGCAGTGATAAGCTCGGGAACCACCGGTTCTACTACCAGTCTGTTCTGTCGTGTCTTTTGGCACGTCATGATTTAATTTCGAGCAGCAAGCTTAGTACGGGAGAATAGGTTAACAGTTCGGTGTGGAAGCAGGTGGCGATGAGCTCTGCCTTTGAACTCTTCGATGTTGTAGGAGCTCGGAAATACTGACTGCGAAAGATTATTCCACAGTCGAGTTGTTCTATTTAGAAACGAATTTTTTTTTGTGGTAAGATGAAGCTTAGGAGTCACCCTTTGTACTACTAGTCCGTCATGTCTTTCAAGTCATGGTGCAATGTATAGTAGTAAGCTTGATCTGAAGGATAGATCACATAGGATATGTTATGAGTCTGGAGAGTGCATGATTTGATGTCGATGAACCTTGAATCAGTCAGGTTGCAGTCGCTATGATAATAGCGGTAACACTTGCTGAGCGCTGCTACGTTCCAACGATGGCTTAAAGAGTCGATGGAGACAAAGGGTGCTATCGCCAATGAGTTTGATGGCACGGTTTTGCACCTTATCTAGCCAAGCCAAGGTGATTTTGGGGGCGCTTGTTCTTCCATCGCAGATCGTTGGATAAAGTCACGCCGAGGATATTGAGATATGGATCAGCAATTATTGAGATATTATCTCACCCACTGAAATGGAGGGAAGGTTGGTGCAGGTTTTAGTGGAGAATAGATAGTACTTGGTTTTGGTTTCGTTGAACACGACACGTTTCTTGCGGCCCCAATCAATAATGAGTTTCATGTCCGCGTTAAGAGAGTTGGACATTAGTTCATGTTATAAGAGACAAGGTCTGGCTGTTGTCGGAGGGGTATGAGTAATGGAGAGTACCGTCATCAGCAAAACTATGAAGTGGATTATAGAAATTGAGAGCAGATCTTTAATGAATATAAGAAAGAGAGTAGGTGAGAGAATCGCCCCTTGGGGATCGCGGGAAGAAATGGAGTGAAGGTTGCATTCAACGCCATCCAATACTACCTTGATTGAACGGCCACAAAGAAAGCTCTCAATCCAGTTCCTTAGAACTGAGTCAATACCAATAGCTTGGAGCTTAGATAGCAGAGCGGGTTGCCGTACGATATCCAGGGCAACCGGACCAGACTCACCGAAGCCATGGATGCTTTGGTTGATGTGTTCAGTCAGACACAGATAGCCAGTAGACAAAGACATTTATACATCTTTCGTGTCCTGAAAAAAATTCCGTTCATTGAATGATCGACGACTGGTGGTGACGTATCAGTTTCGGGTAAAGAAGAATTTAAGGCGAACAGAGATGCCAATAAATCGGCCTTGGATTTGTTTTTTGTTATCATCTCCTTTCCAATAATGAAGAATGGAGGGGTTGAGGAAGAAGTAAAATTCTTGTTAATGGAAGTTACCAAGGACCAGAAGTTTTTGCTGCCTACGTGAGTTTTGAGGATGTTACTTCTCAATATGTCGTCAAATGATGCTTTGACCTTCCTGATGATGGAATTGCAGGAGTCTCTCGACTTGATATGCTCACGTCGAAGTGACTGGTTTGGGGAACATCTGTACGCTCTATAAGCGGCTTGCTTAGTTTGAATTGCATTCCTACATTGCCCATTGAACCATCTGTTTGGCCTAGGCTTTATTGATATGGTAGAATGAGGGGCATAGTTAGCACTGGCACTGCGGGAACACAAATTCCAGTCGGTGGCTTGGAAAAAGCGAATAAGTCCCAAGCAGTGGGCTTTCCCATAGTGCCAGACAGTTTTTTAGGAACTGCGTTGGTTGGAGTAGAAGATGGATATGGGAAGTTAGCGCTGAGTTTGTGTTCCGAGTTACCAAGGGGTGAGCTAACTTTGACGGAGTATCGAGTTGGATGGAAAGTAAGAAATAGGTTAAGCAGAAGAAGTTGAAATCAACCTCAACAATGATTACACTCTCCGGGTGGGAAGATAAAAATCCGTAGATTTGTTCAGAGATATCATCGAAGGCTAATGTGGAGGCTTCATTATTGATAGGGCTTCTGTATAGAAAACAGAAGAATGTTGCGAAGAATAATTTTACACCATAAATGATTAAATTCAGAGGATGTACTATTGTACACCTTCTGAAACGCCACGTCATTCCTAATATACATAGCGACCCTCTATGGTCGGAAAAATTATACACTAAGGTATACCTAGCCCTCTGAAACCAATCGGAATCAGTGACTTGAGTTTCACTTAGTGCGAGTATGGCCGGGGCATGTATATTGAGATGGCACATTACAACAAGGAAATTCACGAGGAGACCCCTAGTCCATGGAAATGGTACTTTAACATTGCAAAAATGCAGGACAAGGTTTTATTTTTGGGATGTTTAGGGGAGGTCAATTTAAGCTTAAATTTAAGTTTTCGGGATTGTAACCCCCCCCCCCATTTGGCCACCCAAAAATGTGTGCAAAGCTATATCTCCGTAGCAGTACACATTACAGAAAATTTGTGGAAATGTGTTGTACAGCTTATTTTTTATGTGGCAGTGCTAAGCTCAGGAATCACCCTTTGTACTACCAGTCCGTCATGTCGTTTGTCACGTCGTCATGGTGCAATGTCTAGCAGCAAGCTTAGTCCGGGGGAATAGGTTAAGAGTTGTGAGGGTTCGAAGGGGTGTTTAAGAAAGTGGCGATGAACCCTGCATTTGAACTCTTGGATGTTGTAGGAGCTCGGAAATACAGTACTTGGTTTTGGTGGAGTTGAATTCGACACGATTATTTTTTCCCCACTCTAGAATAAGATCACGTCGATGTCGTTATTAATAGAATTGGACATTAATTCACGATCATTAAAACAGGATATGGCGAGAGTCTGTCTTGTATCATAGCTGTAAGAGTAATGTACCGTAGGGTACCGTCGTCAGCGAACTTGAGAAGTGGGTTGGAGGGGATTGAAAGTAGGTCAATTTTAAAGATAAGAAATAGGGCCGGTGATAAAATTGACCCTTGGGGGACCCCGCAGAGATAGGGTGGGGTTCAGATTTGACGCCATCCAATACTACCCGAACGGCTCGAAAGGAAATTCTCAATCTTCTTCTGTAAAAGTGAATCGATTCCAATAGCTTTGAGTTTAGCTAACAAGGCTAAGTGCCAAACTCTATCAAAAGCAACCAGGAGCTGGATTCACCTGATCCATGCAAACTTTGGCTGAGGTGTTCTGTAAGATAGACTAAAAGATCGCCAGTGGATCTTTTTTGTGGGAAGCCATACTGTCTTTCGTTTATGAGTAGGTTGGATTCTAGATATCCCATAAGTTTCTTATTGATTATCGTCTCTATGGTTTTGGAGAGAATAGAAGTAATTTCTATTGAGCGGTAGTTAGAGGGAAGGCTGGAGTCACTTTTTTCGGTATGAGCTGGACATGGGTAAGTTTCCAAGAGTCGGAATGAACTCCGGAGAAATATGATAGGGCAAAAAGTTTGTGCAGAGGGTTACGGTGACACGCATTGTTTTAAGGCGAAAGGGGGTCTATAGTATTATAGGGTCCAGTGGATTTGTTGACATCGAGCTCCTTGAGGCTCCTGTACACTTCGCGGGTCTATTGAATGAACATTATACTCGGAAAACTTGCAGCCCTAACACAAATTATTTTAAAAAATTGGAGAAACTAATACATATTATTATTCAAAGAATTTCATTTTAAACCATATCGTTTCTTGGAAAACATCGCATAACAGCAACAAAAACCCGCAATAAATTGCGAATTAATTTTTTTTTTCATTAATCAAACATCAGCATTTCTTATAATGTAAAGTCATTCATTCATTATTTTTACTTACTACCTGTTGTTTAGATTTCTAAGGAGAGGACGAAGTAAAATCGTAAAAAATTATTCAGAAATTTCATCACTTTGATACCATTGTACCAAGCCCCTTGGTAGTGAATGAAATTAAAAAAAATATGAATGAAAACGATTCCTTATAAAACAATCTAAAAAAAAACTTGATTTTTTTTTTGTTAAAAAAACGTGGGGTGGGGTGGGGTTACAATCCCGAAAACTTAAATTTAGGCTTACATTGACCCCCCTACACATCCCAAAAAATAAACCCCGTCTTGCATTTTTGCAATGTTAAAGTAGCATTTTCATGGATTCAGCATTGGACGAAAAAAATCACGAGATTTGTTCGGTAATAGCATCAAATGATGATGATGAGGCTTCGTTACTTATGTTACTACTTCTGCATAGAAAGTGGGAGAATATGACGTGATTTCTGAAGATGAATTTAATCCAGAGGTAGTATTAAGTCAAAAAACGTTCTATTATATATTTCATAATAAGCTCCGTTATCCCTACCATAAATGGCATTACCTCTATGAGGTGAGAGGTTGTGCACTAAAGTGTACTCTGACACTTTATAATAACCTTGATGTGATATTTGGGTTTCACTAAGTGCGAAAATTAGTGATTTAAAATTCTATAAGTAGCACTGCACTCTACAAAAGATTCAAGGCGAAACTGAGACTTCAAATGGGAACGGGAAGTTTCATCGACTGACAGATATTGGCCGCGACACCCTTTGGCCCGTGCCAAAGTCTAGAAATTAACAAGTCTTCCATCTTGATATGGTTGGTTAATGAGCCTATTCACACGCTGTCATAAGTGTGTTGAGCAAAACCGGTTTTATTCAACCCCTCATAAATCACACGGGACATAATTGTGTTTGGAACATTTGAAAGCTTTACAGGAACGTTTAAATGTATTGTAAATATATAAAAGAAAGTGTGTGTCTGTAAGTCTGTGTATCTGTGTGTCTGCTTGTGCGTACCGTCACGCATTGTAGCCAAACTAGAAGAGATAGAAATCTGAATTTTGTTTTGTAGATGCATGGATACCCCAGAAGGTGGAAGTAAGTTTCCGTTTTTCGCTATTTTGATTAGTTTTTTTTAAATTAATTAATTAGTACGATTTGTCACCATTTTTTACGCTCTACGTATGGTATCTCGGCTAATGTATATCGTAGAACATTATTAATGCCACCAATTGAAAGATTAGACAATTCTGGTTTAAAATTATTTGTTTCAAATCTCAGAGAGGCGATTTTTCGAAATTCATCCCCTAAGGGGGTGAAATGGGGTTTACCCAAACCGCTGGAGCTATAGGGCTGAAATTTTGACAGTGCATCCATATAATGACGTGGACATCCACTAACAAGCGATTTTGAGAAATTCATCCCATAAGAGGGTGAAATGGGGTCAACCCAAAATCGCTGGAGCTATAAGGCTGAAATTTTGACAGTGTATCCATATAATGACGTGGACATCCACTAACAAGCGATTTTTCGAAATTCATCCCATAAGGGGGTGAAATGGGGTCAACCCAAAACCGCTGGAGCTATAGGGCTGAAATTTTGACAGTGCATCCCTATAATGACGTGGACATCCACTAACAAGCGATTTTGCGAAATTCATCCCATAACATCCACTAACAAGCGATTTTTCGAAATTCGTTCCCCAAAGGGGGAAATGGGGTTTACCCAAACCGCCTGAACTATAGGGCTGAAATTTTGACAGTGCATCCCCATAATGACGTGGACATCCACTAAGAAGCGATTTTTCGAAATTCATCCCCTAAGGGGGTGAAATGGGGTTTACCAAACCGCTGGAGCTATAGGGCTGAAATTTTGACAGTGCATCCCTATAATGGCGTAGACATCCACTAAGAAGCGATTTTTTGAAATTCATCCCATAAGGGGGTGAAATGAGGTCAACCCAAAACCGCCGGAGCTATAGGGCTGAAATTTTGACAGTGCATCCCTATAATGACGTGGACATCCACTATAAATCGATTTTTCGAAATTCATCCCCTAAAGGGGTGAAATTGAGTTAACCCAAACCGCTGGGGCTGAAGGGCTGAAAATTTGACAGTGCATCCCTATAATCACGTGGAAATGAATGACTCAAAATTCACTTTATTTAGGATTCCTTTGTCACTTCTCTTGATGACATATACACACCAATCTCTGCTTCAAAACTTGCAGATTTGTTGAGCAGAGGTGATATACGCAGCAATTTGTTTACCATGTTTATTAAAAAAATGCTCTATAATAAACCTTTTTTAGGGATAATAACAACTGACTTTTTTGTTTGTTTTTTTTTTCAAGGAAAACAGTGCACATAATAAACAGTTTTTATTTAAAGGCGTTGCAAGGCACGCGGGTTTTATGCTAGTTGTAAATAAAATTCACTTGTCAGACAAAAACAGAGCTAAAGAAAACAAGAGATAGAAGTAACATTTCATATGTGTGTAAGTTTTCATGCGTTTGCTTTTGCGTGAAAAATGTTTCGTTAAGTTCTTATGCTCCCTTCCCTCTCCCATCTATAAAACCGGTTTTACTTGCCATGAATATGCACGGTGTGAATAGCCCCATTGAGTGGAAGGCAAACAGCTGTATGCACAAATTCTTTAAATGACGATGTCAGGCAACATTTTTATACACGCTCACACACAACTATCCAGGGGAAGATTTTTTGATTTTATATGGGGATAAACTTAATGTGTTTGTGCATATTTGCACCTTGTTCGAAAAAACAGCTGATTCAATTTTCGTTATTTTTATGTTCTGCATACTTTATCGAAGAGAAATAATCTGGCTTTGTCTCGCCGAGTTCACGACATATGCGTTGAGTTAGCTCAGCAGTGATGTTCATATCACGGATGGATTGGCCTCTCCTTAGCGGCCAGAACATTTCGGTAGTGACCGGCCCAAATTTTATATACATATGTATGTATATAAGATATGTATATAAGAGAGGCGAGAAAGAGCAAAGGCCAAATTCGCCATATGTACCATTTTCAACAGCATTTTTAGCATTGTTCTCCAAACTTATATTAAAATGTGAGATAGGCAAATTGTAGCCCCTAGCCTATACTTTCAGAAACCGTTTTGGAAATTTCAATCGGGCCACTCTGCTAATATTGGCGCAATGTGCAAGATTAGGGAAGATTTTGTTTATACTGCAATTATGCAGAAACTATACATGCGACAAATTTCATCCTTTGGCAGTTTAAAGTATATGTACCAGGGTATTATGTCCCAAAAAATCATACCCTAATATTGCAAAGTAACAGAGGTATGAGTTTTTGAAAAAAATTGCCTTTTTAAGGGGTTTTCTAGCTTTTCTCGGCGAAAAATTATCCGATCGAGGTCTAGTAAACCCCATTTTGTAGGGTTTTCAATTCTCTACAAATATCCTGTTGGGAGTAACGTGATTCATCTAGTACTTTTTATTGTATACGCCAAAAACGGAAAGAGTACCCATTTTTGTTGCTAATTATTGTTTAAACAATTCCACATGAGTAAATTTTGGCTGGTTTTTTGGTTTTAGTAATCTATGAGATGCCCCTGAAGTAGTAGTGCAAGCAGTTTGCTGTACAATTTTATAACAAAATCTGCTTTTTTTTCGCTCTAATGACTGGCCTAATAGATATAGCTTCTAAAATAAGTTTTCTATTAAACCGCGATTTTAAAAATTCAACAATACAGATACAGAACTTTTTTGATCAGACAACATTTCAAACAGCTACAATTTAAAAATTTGGTTGCCAATATTTCAATTTTTTGTTTTCGTTGAAAAGATAGACAGTAGTTTTTAGGATCATATATAGAAGTCAATTTCCTAGACCAATCGGTGATTTGTTCAGAACTAAAAAAATCCATAAACCATAGAGCTCTTGGGGGGGATGTCCCTCATTTCCCCCTTATATCCGCCACAACACCGTTCGGACTCAATGCTGTTTTTAGAAATTAGTTTATTCTGCAAAATGTAATGTTATTTTAAAATAAAAATACAAGAATAAAAACTAGTTGGGATGCGGGTTTGACCCCTTCGGTCCACGCGATTAACTTCCCAGTATGATGAACGAAGATGGAATAAACTGACTTCCTACCAAATAGTTATACCTTTAGCACTAGTGGAAAATTGGCTAGTATCAGAACTGATGACAAAGCAATCCCGAGAGAAGCTAGTTCAAATAACTATAATAGTAGTAAATCCACAAGCTTTTTCTAGAGAATTTGTTTTTCCTGAACGTTAGCAAACAAACATTTCCTCCGTATTTCGTTCGCTGCACTAAAGCGGGTGTTCAAATTCGTATTGAGCGTGCTGAAGCGCCGTTGACGAGAAGCGAATGACTTCATTTGGAAATTCCAAAGCTTTCCGGAGATATTAACAAAACTGTAACTGTTAAGTACTTGTCAGATTTGACCAAAAAGAACAAATTTTACGGTAACTACTGGAAATCCCGGGATGAACCGCAATTTCCTGAAACTGTATCACGCGTAGAAAACAATTCCCCGTCAAAAGGTGCTAATCCAAGGTTTGAAAATTCGCGCTGTTTGTAAAGGGTAACGAAATTTTTGCACGATTTTGAAAGGTTGTCGGATTTTGACAAGGGATGTTTTGTTCGGAGGCTATCTCTGTGCAGAGCCCAAAAAAGATCACTTCGTTTAGAACGGGTCTCATTCCATCGAGTTTATTAAATATGTATTAGCAAAACTTGTCTTTCTGACAATTAGCCGAAGTTTTTCTATTTAAACAAAAAAGGTCCGACCGAATATTATGAAATTCTTTTCAGAGCATTTCTTCATTGATATTATTTTTTCGGCACCTCAATGAAGTCGATATAGTTTTAGTTCGTGCGGTATCGTGCAGGTACAAAAGTCATAAACGTCGTTTAAACAAAAACAAAAACGGTTCGACCGAATTTTATGAAAATCTTTTCAGATCATATTTTGGTTAATACTCTTCGAACGTCACGTCGGCACGTCAACTAAGTCGATATCTTTTATAGTTCGCGCACTATCGTGCAGATACATAAATCACTTATGTCATTTAAACCAAAAAAACCCTCTACCAAATATTATAAAAATCTTTTCAGATTATATTGTCGCTAATACGCTTCGAACGGCGCCTCAATTAAGTCTATATCTTTCGGGGTTCGGGCGATATCGTGCAGGTACAAAAATCACTTATGTCATTTAAACCAAAAAACCGCTCGACCAAATATTATAAAAATCTTTTCAGATTATATTGTCGCTAATACGCTTCGAACGGCATCTCAAGTAAGTCAATATCTTTCGTGGTTCGGGCGATATCGTGCAGGTACAAAACTCACTTACGCCGCTTAAACAGAAAAACGGCTCGACCGAATTTTATGAAAATCTTTTCAGATCATATTTCGGTTAATACGCTTCGAACGATACCTCAACGAAGTCGATATCTTTTTTTTCCCGCGGTATCGTGCAGGAAAAAATGACCACATCCGTACGCACATACACACACACATACTTCCTCCCAATTTTTTGCTTAAAATGCTCCTGGGACCTTAAAAGATGAAAATACGTTGAAATTTTCGATTTCGATTTTCGGACCGATTACAATAACTTCCTATACTGGGAAGTTAATAAGTTTGAACGTTAACAATGAAAACAAATCTCATGATTAAAATAGTAAAATGACAAGACTAATTAAAATACAAGACTAAGTTCGATATAAAGTCGATGAAAACGGTTCAATAAGATCATAATACACGCTTTGATACTAGTTTGTTGTTTTGTAATTATTTATCGTTTATCGAACTTCATCCAAAATAATTTGAAATCTCTTCTATAAAGAAAACAAACTTGAAAATGAAATTAGTGAGGGATGGATTTGCACACTCATCCAACGCTGGCATACTCGCTGCATTCATACTCACACAAACAACACGAACTTACATACGTTTGCGAAACTTTACGCGTTTTTGTGTTTTCCAAAAAATATGTGACTGCCCATACACTACGCAACTAGTTGCACAAGCTTAAGTTCCCTCTATGTTACGTTGCCTGTTGCACAAACACTTTCAAACGCGTTTGATTTTCATCAAACAGTCGCGCAACACATCAAACCTGGTTTCTAGTGTGGATATGTTTCTGCGTTACGTTGTCATACAACAACTTCCGGCACGATCAAAACAATCAAGCAGAACACTCCCTCGATCACTAATCTCCAAAGTTAGCACATCTCCGCCTCTCACTCCCGACTGCGACAGCTCCTCAGACGCGGGCTTGCATTTAGTGTTTAACAAAAAATTAATCCTATTATAAAAGTATTGAGTTTCAATAATCTAAAACTTGTGCATAATAAAATATTGATTTTTAATGTTAACATTGTATTTTTATTTACTCGAAAACCCCTATATAGCCCCCTATGTATTATTAACTATAATCTTGGAATCGGAAGGCACTTCGCATTACTAAATATTTTTGCTTATTATTATTACTTTGTTCGAAAATTAAGTAACATCAACTTTGAATTATTCAGAGCAAACATTCATGTGTGTCTCCTAATATTCACTATACAATATAACGACAAATGTAAATTAAGTTTATTCAACTTTGGTATAAAGACTGCCGATTTAGGAAAACGAAACCCCAATATCGGAGTTCAATAAGACGTTACAACTACCCTTAGCGGCTATAAATTAACCATCTGCTCGCCGTTTCTCCCCCAAACCTCGTGTTCAGTAAACCAATAATTTTAAAATAAACACCCCACCTGCTTGAACTGGAAAGTTAATACCTGGGTACAGTTCGGGCTATAATTTATGAATTTCCGTTTGATAGCTTTTGTTTTTCGTGTACACTCTTAAGTCATAAAATCAACACAAATAGGCTGATAAATTGCCAATTTGTCAAATTGGATGTTTTTCTCTTCCAAGTAACAAGGAAAGAACAGGTACCGACTTTGGCGCAAACTTTAAGTGATTTTAGGAAATTGGAAAAACGTCAAACTTTGAAAACTGGAATAAAGGTCACGCAAAATTTTTTGAAGTCGGAATAATTTATGTTTTCTTTTAGCGCGGCAAAATTGAAAAGAAAACCCTATGTACTGTGTACTGTGGATGTACTGTGTGTTTGTAAACTTTTTATAATTACAACCGAAGCAAAGATATAAATTTGTTAGTTTTATAAAAAAGAAATAAATCTTGTAAACCTATAGCGCTTGCTATACATTTTGCAAAATATACGAAGAATATAGGACTGGGTGCAGATAAAAAGAAAATTAATCGCGGCACAAGAGATTAGATGGACAGGAGATGGACAACTGATAACTCACGGGGTACATCTGCGATCATTACGCAGGGGCAGGCTTCATAAGACATATAGTCCAATCAATCTACACAAATCCAAGTAATAATTGTTGGTTTGACCCCTTCGGACCACACGATTAACTTCCCAGTATTAGAAATTGGCTAGTATCAGAAGTTCAAGTTTAGTTCTAGTTCAGCTATAGTTCAAATAACTATAATAGTGGTAAATCAACAAGATTTTTCTAGCGGGTGCTCGAATTCGTAAGCGGCGTTGATAAACTGGGGAGCGAATGACTTCATTTGGAAATTCCAAAGGTTTCTGGAGATATTAGCACAACTAATCAATGTAAAGTACTTGCCAGACTTGACCAAAAGGACCTTTGCGGTAGTTACTGGAAATCCCGGGATGAACCGCAATTTCCTGAAACTGTATCACGCGCAGAAAACAATACCCCGTCAAAAAGTGCTGATCCAAGGTTTGAAAAATTCGTGGTGTTTGTAAAGGGTAACGAAATTTTTGCACGATTTTAAAGGTTGTCGGATTTTGACAAGTGATGTTTTGTTGGAAGGGTATCGCTGTGCATAACCCAAAAAAGGTCACTTAGTTTAGAACGGGTCTCATTCCATCGAGTTTATTAGATATTAGCAAAAGTTATCCATCTAAGGTCTTTTTCACACCTATCTGAAGTTTTTCCATTTAAACTCAAAAAGGCCCGACCGAAAGTTATGAAATTTTTTTCAAGTAATTTGTTTGTTAATATTCATTTTTCGGCACCTCAAAGAAGTTGATATAGTTTGTGGTTCGCGCGGTATCGTGCAAGTATAAAAATCACGAACGTTGTTTAAACAAAAAACGGCTCGACCGAATATCTTTTCAAATTATATTGTCGTTAATACGCTTCGAACGGCACCTCAAGTAAGTCGATATCTTTTGTGGCTCGGGCTATATCGTGCAGGTACAAAAATCACTAATGTCGCTTAAACCAAAAACGGCTCAATCAAATTTTATAAAAATCTTTTTTTAGATCATATTTCCGTTACCGACACCTCAAAGAAATCGCATTCTTTTTTGGTTCGCGTGATATCGTGCAGGAAAAAATGATCACATATGTACATACGCACACACACTCACACACACACATACTCCCTATACTCGGAAGTTAAAAATATGGGGACATAGCAAAAAATTGTAAAAAAGCGTTTTTGTTTTTTGAATTTGAAATGAAGATCCTAACCTAAAAAATTTCGGAGTGTATAAAAAAATGCTTTTTAGCAAATAAAAGAACAACGTGACCTCGAACAAAAATATTAAATTACAAAGTTGTAGGTATTCGAATTATAGTTCGATTGTTGTATATTGAGTTATAGGTTAAAACACAAAACATAGATAAACTAGTAGGATGTTGTGCCTAGAGACTAGCCACTAATTACGCTTTTTCGTGGTATTCTTTCTGCTGAATAACACTTCAGACTGGATGACCACAAAAAATCAAGAAAATGATATTTTTTCACTTTTAATTACATAAGTAAATGTTTATGTTCTCCTGAGTATCATTATTAGATAAATAATATAATTTATTGACAGATTCAAAACATGTTCCACCGAAGTAAAAAAAAGTATTTTTCGCCACGGCCGGCCGAGGATTGAACTTGGTTCCCCGTGGTAGCATTCCAGCGCCCTACCTCTAGGCTACCAATATTATGTACTTTATTAGAAATCCCTTTTTTGTTGTTAAATATACTTCCGGTTGGAATTTCCAGGCAATTTTCTCAGTTTTAGGTCTCTTGATCAAAAGCTACAATTTGAGATATGGTCCAAGTCTTTAGCGACAGTACTTTCAGAGATGAAAGAAGGTCACAGACAGACAGAGCCTCTGTATATGCTTTTTTTTAAAGCTAAAATGGGTAAAAGGGTTAAAAATCACGGTTTTTTATTTGTTAATAGCTTTTGTTTAATTCAACTGACATAATCGCAATTTGGTAAAAATGTTGTTTTTTACTAGCTGAAAAAACGATGATATTTTTGTCGCGAAATATTGACCAGTTTCATTGAAATCTCACTTTTCGGAAAAAAATTCGTTCTTCTAAAACAATGCTCAAAATGGCCCCCAAAAGTATATTAATAATGAAAAAACCGGTTTTTGGTTAACTTTCCGAGCCTGTATTTTCATTCTTAAAATTTCAAGGAAAGTGAAAATAAAAACGTGTTTTCAGCTAGCAGGAGCAATATTTGTACCAAATAACAAATATCTAAGTGGCGTTAAGCGGAAGTTATTAACAAATTAAAAAAACGTGATTTTTAACATTTTTATTTTATTTTTCCCTATGTTTTGCAGGGGATGAGTTATAGGATACTCAATATAAAGAATATTTTAATACCTATAACTTTGTAATTTAATTTTTTTCGATCCGAGATCAAGTTTTAATTTTATTCGCTAAAAAGCGTTTTTTATACTTTCCGGGATTTTTTTAGGTTATATTCGCCATTCAAACTATATTTTTTGTTGCATGTTGGCAATTAATGCCAAAACTACATATGTAGGGCTTTTTTTTTCTTCACTCTCTCGAGCATGAGCCAATATACGACGAATATAAAGCAGCTGTAGACTATGTCCTATGTCCTGACTATGTAAATCAATTGGTGTCATTAACGCTCGCCCAGTGCAGCGATTGCGATGTCGAGATTGTAATTATAAAACCCAATACAAAGTTTTTCGGACGGATCGACAATCGGTTCGTCTTGAGTTTCGTATGAGACCTGTCTTGGGACCCGGGTGTGCGTACATTTTTTGCCGCAGGAAAATCTGCCAATACTCCCAATTCATTGGCGGGATCGCCAGCTTGGGCACAATAAATATCGTAAGGCACCGACGAACCGTCCTCTGGCAATTCTGGATTGGGCAAACGTTCAAAATGCCGTTTGATGACACTGACTTGTTACTTTAGTCAATTCCATCGTTGCGGATTTTAAATATTTTGAAACTTTATTTATCTATGCGAGTTTATAAGAGCTGCATTTGTGCGCTAAGCTTACTTACCAGTTGACCAGTTGTGCGTTAACAATTTGCGGAAGATTTTCGATTAAACAATCAGTGGCAGTCTCTCGATTTCACCAACGGGTATCGGACAGAGGTTTCACGTGAATATACCTTTATCGGTCCGTGCGTGCTTCTGGAGGATTGTCCAGGGATTGGTCAAGTGCGAAAAAACATTATACAGTACCCACCTGCACAGTTGAGAAAATCTAGAACTTCGCCTGAAGTCTTCGCTGCATTTAAAATGAGATTAAGCGCATGGCAGGAGCATGGGATAAATGCGGCTAGCGGATTTATATCAAGAATGATTTTTCCCTTTCATATAGAAGCCATTGTCGTAGCCCTGATCGCGCATATCGTCTATGTTGAGGCTAATATTCATCAACATTTCAATCAGTAAATCGGTGGTCTTGCCGGTTTTTAAAGTTACTGCATTGAATGTTATGAATCGTTCGAAAATAATGAACTCAATATTTTCCTGAACATAACGAACGTAACACATTGTGAGCGAAAGTTGCTCAGTATGCAAAATGTCAGGTGGGCAGTCAGCAATAACAAAATAAAATGTGCTATTTTTGATTTGCTACATAACAACATAACGTATTGCGCCAGCAAGAGCAGCGATCACGTCATTCTAGATGTCCGACGAAATATAATGAGTGTTTTGTCGGTTAGCGCTTTGGCTTTGCTGAGCGGATTTAACAATGGTTTCTACCATTGCTGGAATCGACAAATCGTTGATAGGTGCCACGGAAGTGAATAGTTTATTGGCAAGCATTTTTATGACTCCGACGATGAGGGAAAAGACGTTCCTCCGACGTTCTTTTTCGGCGTCCAGTTACTTTCGTTGGTATTGGCATTGACGGTCTTGCCAGCTTTGGCTCTGACATCTGAATTCAGTATGTGGCCCAAGTGACAAGGGTGCCCACACAGCTGAGAGCGCCGTACATGTTACGCTTAAATATTGCGCATAAATAAGCCAAGAACGCGGAAAGCGAGTACCGTCTTGCGTTTTTTTGGCGAACGCGGTGAGGCCTATATGCTGATTTGGGTGGCTCATACTGATGAAGTAAAAATTCAAATAACGAATTCATTTATTCATTGTTGATTTTTATTGCCAAAACATTTTTAAGCACGCTTTGCTCGTGAGGCCCTTAACACGCGGGGCCCTGTGCAAGTGCAATTGCATATACAACAAACTTTATTATTCGATACAGTTGCGATCGGAGCAGATTATGGAATTACCGTATTCTACAATATTTTCTGAGTGTTTTCTAACCGAACTTATATATGAAGTCAATTGTTGCTCTTTCTCCTTAAAATATGTAGCAACACTAAATCCGAAGTAATACTCCGGTACCGGTTTGCATTTCTATGAATATTAATGTCAAATTCTTTTTATATGAAAAGTAATTTTTTATTCTTATATGGCTGGAGGAGGTATTTGGGGTCTTAAAGCGGGAAACTAAAGAATTTTTGTAATATGGAAAGAAGGTTACCCAAGAGCATCATTTAACTCATGCCATTGTTATAATGTATTAATTCAATGTTAATATATGTTGTCGAAGGTAGAGGGGAAGTAACATTATCCTCCACCAAAACCTGTTGATGGGATTGTGAAAACCGTGAAAGACAATATTCATTCTACCCTCAGACTTTCACTAAGATGACATTCTCTTTTGTGATTTGTATTTTATGACGCAATAAAACTCCAGACAAGACTTAAAATGCTATAAGGGATGATAAAAATTACAGTCATTTCGTTTCAATAGCTCGGTTCTTTATCTTATGGGGCTCTTTCATGCAATTGCTTCCCTCTATACAGGTGAATTCCTCTATTCTCATTCAACTGATTTGGTGCTTTATATGACTTTGAAAGCACCAACTACAAAAATCGATTTCTTTTATGCGATGCTGAGATGTACGATTTCTTCAATACATTGTTTTTCATTATCTTTAATAGTTATGCGAAATCTTTGAATTTCTTTACGACAATTCAAGTTTGGAATTGATTCAACAAAATTAAATGGTTTTACAGCTTTGGAAATTTTATAAGTTTGATACTGGTTTTTGGCAAAACAAAAGCAACATTTGTTAGAAAATACGTTGGTATTTAAGATGGTGTTTACAGACATAAAATGTAATGTGCGGACTGATAGTGAGGGAACTTTAACATGATTTTCAATCTGATAGCTTGATCGATTTTATAGGATTGAGGTGTTGGATGGATGCTGCTATATCTGTATCTCGGAGAATATAATTGGATTCGTAATGTAAATTATATTGCTTTAATATGACCATCTAATTTGAACGAAACGAAAACAGTATTGAAGAGCTGTGGAGTACTACAAAAGGCGCTATAATAACAGCTGCGGAAACAAGCACTGGCTATGTCCAAAGAAACCTCGGATTGAACCTGGAAAAAAATAGAATGCAGGAGGGCCCTAAAAAATAACGAGAGCTCTACAAGCGACTCGGACAAACATCATCTTGAACAGGAATACTCCCAATTACACCGGGAGGAAAAGAGAAAAGAGAAACGTTCGGCATGATAAAAGGCGTGAAGGCGACAGATAAACGAGCTCGCCGAAAAAGCAGAAAAGTACGGCAAACACAAGCAACAGTAAGGGACTGTACCAAATTACTAAACAAAAAAGTACTCTACAACTGATAGATTCGAATACATTAGAAAAGAGTCAACTAGTGAAATTTGATCTTTCGAAATAAGTAAACAGAAATGGATATGTGTGAGAATTTTAACGAATTGTTGATAAATTCTGTGAGAAGTTTTAAGTCCCTGTATGATAAACGCCATCCATTATATAGGTAGTGATGCGCGTGAAGAGGATGAGTGGGCATATTTGGTATCAAATACTGTTGGTATTTTGAATCGATCAAATCACACCTACAAGAGTGAGAGTGAGATATATCGGCGGTGAAGTACTAATATTTCGTAACCCTCCGAAACTTTATTTTACAGGAGGAATGTTGTCGAGCATTCCACCATTATCACTTAATAACTCCTTTATTGGATAACTCCTTTATTGGATAACCAAGAGTTTTTACTTGTACCATTATCTGTTTTAACATACTTTTTTTTAACTTCAGACTTCTTTTGAACTGGAAAACCATATCGAAAACAACTTACTTACTTTTTAGTGAATGGACTCAGCAAAAGGTCCGCGCATATCAGTAGACGTCAACTCTTTGTGAAAATCAAGAAAAAGTTCGGTTGAACAAAATTGGAAAATCCAAGAGAACAAAAATAAAGCTATGAAAATTCTCAGCAAAAAAGTCGTATAAGCTTTTCCCGGAAAACTGATCGGAAAATGGAATGTAAGGAAAAAAATTATAAAAAATTATTTCGAATATACAATGGGCCAGATAAGTCTAAGATCACACTCATATTTGGGAGAAGAGGGAAATTGTCGTTGGACTTTCTCGAAAGATAAGTAAGAGAAAATAAGTAAAGAATGAAAATGTTTGTTAGCTTTATTTTTGTTCTCTTGACAATTTTCCAAAATCCACGTTTGTCCCGAGCTACGGCCGGAAAAGCGTCGAAAAATCCGTTCAATGGAATTTTCTCTTGATTTTCACAAAGTACGGCCCGGAACTCAACGGTCACCTTTTCTCCTATTGCTAAACTCCTTTCATTCAAAATTTCATTAACTTAAATTTTTTTTGCAATTTTAGAGATTTTTTACTCTGGGAACTGTACTAATGGTGCAAAAGGATTAAATAAAAGCGCGGTTCCTTAAATTTTTCTTAACCAAGCAGCATACCACACTATGCTTGAAGGTAGTATAAGAGAACAGGACAGGAGAGAGACGGGACTTTAGAAAAAGAGCAACTCATTATACGATATTACGAAATATCTTAAATATTCCATAAAACCCTTTGAAAAATTCAAAACCAAATTCTCCCAGAAACTAAACTTAGAGAAGAGGCGCGCTTTTCAAGATGAGACACTCGCGAGGTATATAGGTGTCTCAAAGATCTTGGCGTCAACAAATCCACTGGTCCTGACAAAATTCCCCCTATGGTATTTAAAAAATGTGCCTTAACTTTGGCTAAACCTCTGCGCAAACTTGTTACCCTGTCTTACTTCTCCGGAGTATATCTTGACTTTTGGAAACTTGCTCCTGTTCAGCCCATTCAAAAAAATCCAAGCTACCCAATAGCAATTACTTCCAAAATAATAGAGGCGATAATCTCTTGTTGTTTAACCGAGCATCTCAACCAAAACATTTATTGCGCTGGTGAGTCTGGTATGGTTGCTCTAGATATTTCAAAGGCTTTTGTAGAGGATGACACCCTGCTCCATTGAACGAACTTCAAGGAATGTAGCAGCCTTCCTATACTTTATCGCTGTTACCATATCGACTGTTCATTTGATCTATCCCTATTTTCAATTCCTAATAAATAAACTAATAAATGATAGCAAAACAGGGAGCCAACGTAAATGGAGAGGAATGACTGGTCTAAAGGAAAAATGTATCTTGAACCCAGGACATCTATGATGACAGTGGGACATTTTATGAAAGGACAATGATTTCTTTCCCACCAATCATATCTACGAAACTTTTCATACCACCACACCATACTTCTTTTAAAATAAGAAGCTAACATGTTTTTCATTTTACTGCCAGACCTGCTTCTTCTTTTAGAAAGACAATTAACCTGGAAACGAAACATTGTGACTAAGAAACAAAAACGATAATCTTATGGATATTTTATCTTTGGATTATTTCCGTTTGCAGAAACGATGCCACGACATAATTTTTTTTTATATAAACCGGAATTATTAAATTCAGAACTAATATTATTTTAAAACCGTAAACGACGGTTATCAGTTAGTACAATGTGACCAGTTTAAGTTCGTCAGACTAAAATAAATCTGCCGGTAAGCCACGACCAACCTAGACCAAAATTTCGAAACTAATACGAGGAAAATATACTAGTAACATACTTACACATAATGGCACTGTCTCCACAAAACAGCCAAATCGGCACATTAAAGCAACACCTTAGGCCAAAGCAATTAAATCACCACGGCTTGAAGCGGTATTGCCCAGCCACCATATTTTTAATTACAATATTATGGCTGTAGGAGGCCTCGTAGTATCGGGAAACGGAACACGTATACTCCGCAAATTAAATCTTCGCCTAGGCCAGCCTAGTAGAGCTCAACGAGGAGCTTTCGAGTCCCGCATGGAGGCCCTTTAGGAGGTAGAATACGAACAATCAAGTAAATGGAATATTCAGAGCATTTGCGCCCTTCGCATTATATGTCAGAGGATAGATAATAACTACTTTAGATTGTTCCTAGTTTTTCATATTTTCGAAAATATGTCATAATTTTGCCAAGTGATAATAATTCAAGGTTTTCTTTTGATTGTTTATTAATTCTTAGGTCCTTGACCGCAATCTTATTGATTTTAGTGTGAAAGGCTGACGTTGCATAATGGGGTGAACGACCGAATGTGCAGCGATGGCAGTTCCATAGCCAAGAACCTTGAAATTGCCAATTAAATTCAAATTTGATTAAAGGCTTCAGCAGAAGTAGTTTGGTAAAATATCAATTACTGGATTCCTTAATTTAGAAAATCGTCGAAGCAATTTGTGAGTTCTCCATATATGTAAGTTTAATTATTAAAATTATGAGGGAATTATTATTACCTCATTGGAGAATATTGAGGCAGAACTGCTTGATTTTTATAATTTTCCAGCATAATATTTACAGGGAAGTTGTTATTTCAAGTGAGAAAATCGATATCAAAACGTAATACTGTTATTGTTCAATGTCATAAGGTCATCAAATGCACAATGAGAGTCTCTTTATTTCCTGGAGGAAATTTCATAAAGGTGTCAGTGGAAGCGTGTTAGCACCCGGTCGAGCCGGTCGTTTTGATGGCGACAAAAAGCCCGCAAAATTTTTAGAATAACTTAAAAGAAGAAGAAGAGTGCGTGGAATATATCAAAGTTTTTGACAGCTATGAATTTCATATATTTTAAATTAGTTTAAAAGTTTATTAAAAGTTAGAACTGCTTTTTAAAACGTTTTTAATAGCTCGATTTCCTGTCTGTCTGTTTGTCCGGTACAAATTTTGCAATAGATTTTTTTAAACTACCGGTTATCCGATCATGCTGAAGTTTGGCACACTGCTTAAGCTCCAAAGATAATGTGATGTAGTATAATCAATATAACGATAGATCCACGGCGGCCATCATGATGATCATGATGAAATTTTGCACACAGATTTAGCTGCGATGACAATGCAGTATGGTATACTCAATATACTGTTAGATCCATGGAAACCGTCTTACGAGGGCGGATTAACATTTTCTTCACAACAAACGCAACATTGCTATCAAATGAAAGACTATGTTAAGTAGAATACAACAAGCAGTTTGGTATACCCAATATATCTTTACATCCATGGCGGCCAGCTCAAGAGGGCGGATTACCATTTTCTTCACAACCTCTACATGAGTATCAAATGAAAGGGTCTGATAAGTAGAATACAATAAGCAATAAAGTATAATAAATATACCATTATATCCATGGCGGCCATCTCAAGAGGGCGGCTCGCCATTTTTTACTCAACCGCCTCGACACGGATATCAAATTAAAAGTATCATAAGTAGAATAGAATAAGCATAATAGTATTTATTTATTTATTTGCAAAACAAGGCACTTAACAAAAACAGTTACAGATAAAAAAATACATATTAACATTAATAAGGAACATTGCAGTATTTAATATTTAAATATTAAAGTAAGATCTAGGTCAATAATGTTAGTTAGAAGAGGACAATAGGGAAATTAGTTTTCTTTTATAGGAACTTTTGTTAATTGAAGGAGAGAAAGGGTGACTTCGTAAAAGTAAAATTTAAGCAGTCGGTTTAAGTCAAGACTTCATAAATGTCACAGTTTTAAAGCACTGTGTTCATAATTGCATCGTAAACGTCAAATCTTTGCATTGAAATTGGAATTTCGGCATCATGAATAGCTATGATGCAAAGTGATTAGTTTTACAAATTTTACAAAAATTTTGTGTGCTGTTCCTTGTGCCACATTAAAACGATCGCATTTTTCACGAAAACTATTTTGATTAGCCAACTTCCACAATGTAAGCTATAAGCACAGACAATATAACTATACCCAGATATGCCACGCCGAACAAAATTTTGTCCTAAGGAGATTTTCAAGTGGATTTACTAATTTTCCAGATCGCAAAGCTCGTCATAAGACTGCGCTGAGCTTTTCGCGTATGGAGAAGCGATTCTCAAAAAGCTTTGAAGCTATCTCCAAGCAGACTGCTTGGCTGCCGTCGCCTGCGCAATTTGAGAATGAAAAAGGGCTTGAGTGCACTGCACACACAAATAAGCATACAAATAAGCATACACAATAAGAAGAATATGAATCACCAAAACGAGCATTTAAAAAAATTTGCAGTTTTGTGGTAGAACATGAGATTAGTGATTTATAATTTTTTTTATTAGAGACAGACAAAAGAACAGATTTAAAGGTGTTGAAACGAAAATAAATAGAGAAGAATAATTTAATATCGTGATGGATGGGATAATTCGGACAGTCAAAAAGACGAAAAGTGAATTGAAATCTTCTAAAGCCGGCAACAAGTGCTGCTTACCACATTGCGGGCGATCTAGAAGGGAATTTCCTGAAACAAGGATTTTCAAATTTCCGGGATTTGACAGCCCTCTTTTCAAACTGTGGGTAGATAAGTGTAATTTGTCTGAGGAAATTATTGCAAGGTCGTCATTATTGTTTTTATGTGACAAACATTTTTCTTCAGACTTAAAAGGTAGCAAGTTTTTAAAAAGAGGTGCTATACCGAATTTGAATTTAGGAGGATCTTTGGAGTCAGATGATTCTAGGTCCTTGCTCGATAGTGAAGAACGCGAAATACCATTATCTTTGCTTCGATCTCCTAGTCATAAACGGAAGAGATCCGAATCTCCTCCTTCACTGTGTAATTCATGTACAAAAAATTTAAAGAATGTGCAATTTTATTCCAAAAAGTCGGAAGCTATTAACCATTATAGAAAAAAAATAATTTTTTAAAAAAGCAAAATTCAAATTTAAACAAAATTGTGATTAGATTAAGGAATAAGGTTAAAATTAAGAAAAATTTCAGTATTGAGGATCATGTGACTTCGATGGAGTTAACCGAAAATGAAAAAGTTTTGTGTAAAATGATTTTAAGACGAAGGCCGATAACTTCGTGGAATGACGACGAAAAAATATTTGCACAAAATTTATATTATCGATCTACTTCAGCGTATTTATTTTTAAGGAATGTACTCAAATTGAATTTGCCAAGTTTGTCCTCATTAAATCACTGGAATTTAATCAAAAATCTGCAACCAGGAAACAATATGTGCATCATGAACGCTCTTCAAAATGCAGTGAAAAAGATGAACATTGTTGAAAAAAAATGCATTTTAATCTTCGATGAAGTTTCGATTAGACACAATTTGACATACAATTCATCAGTAGACATTATAGACGGTTTAGTGGACTTGGGATTTAAAAGAGAAGATGCACTTGGCAGTGCCATCTGTGTCTTTATGTTGAGAGGACTAATTACCAATTGGAAGTTCATAATTCATTATGTAGTTTCAGCAAGCTCTATAAAAGCATATGATTTGGAACGAATTGTTAAAGAACTTATGGAGCAAGTTGGATTACTTGGCCTTGATGTTAAAGCAATAACTTGTGACCAAGGACCAAATAATCGTGGATTTTATAATATTTTGAAAGCGAGTCCGGAGAATCCATATTTCCATCATAATAGCAAAAAAATTTATTTATTGTATGATGTTCCTCATTTAATTAAATCCATTAGAAATATACTTTTGAGAGGTAATCTGGAAACTCCTGATGGAACAGTAAATTTTGATGTAGTACGTGAAATATATGATCTCGAAAAAGGTAAGACAACCAAAATGACTGCGCTAACTAGTTCGCATATTCAACCCACATCCTTCGAAAAAATGAGAGTTAAACTAGCTGCGCAAGTGTTGAGTCATACTGTTGCAGCTGCTATTCTATCAGCTACAGAAAACAAACAATTTAAAAGAAACTCACCACAAGTTTCATTGTCAACAGCAAAATTTATTCAAAAAATTAATATACTATTTGACTGCCTGAACAGCCAAGTACTAAAAGATACAAATCCTTTCAAAAGTAGATTAAGAAAAGAAAATATTGTTTGGAAAAAATTGGAAGAGCTTATAATATATTTGCAACAAATCAAGTACACCGGAAACAGGGTTTATTGTATTGATGGATTAATACAAACCACGAGGGGAATTCTTTCTCTAGCAGATGAAATCTTCGCACAGGGAGAAGTATTTTTTATATTGACCAGCAGATTCAACCAGGATCCTTTGGAAAATGCATTTTCTTATGTAAGGGCAAAAGGGGGCAATTGTAAAAATCCTTCAGTTAACGAATTCAATATAATTGTAGCAAAAATGTTATCAATGAAATTTCTGCATTTCACCTCTAAAGGTAATTGCATGGAAGATGAGGACGAAATGTTATCAGTTAACCTTGGAGAATTTTTAAGTGAAATTCAAAGTTCAAGTGCAATAGAAGTTCAAAATACTAATCTTCTTAATTTTACTTATAATGATGTATATGCAGAAAACGAAAATTATTTTGATCAAAGGGCTGATGATTTTAATTCGGAGAATATTCCGATCGAAATAACGTCAACAAGATATTTTTGTGGCTACATTGCCCACCGAATCACGTGTGAACATTGCAGAGAACTCATAATAAAACAAGATGAAATTATATCATTTCCTTCTGAAATGTTTATACAAAAAAAAATTATAAAACGTCAGGTAGTGACTTTGGAAGCTTATGTCCACCTTCTGATTTATTTTTCAAAATATGCAAGATACATATTAAAGTATTTGAAAAAATTTTCACTAATAACATACAAATACGGAAAATAAAACATTGCATAAATGATCAAAGCATATCTTGCACAAATGATAGTGAATATAAATTCTGGTTTCAAGAAGATCATCCTTGTTTTCTACATAGAAAAGCAATATTAAGTTTCTGATAAAAGTTTTAATTCGGAAGCATTGCGCGTGGATAGTTAATAAGAAGAAAAGGACGAATAATAGTAAATTAAATACGTTGGCTCACATATGAAGAAACAATAGTTTGTAAGATGTAGAAAAATGCACTAATGAAAAAATAAATATTAGTCCAAACAATCCCTACATTTCATAATTATTAGCGCAGCCCGACCTGAAAAATCATAAATTGAGGAATTTGAAATATACGCTCATGGTCACGGCATGTTTATTAGGAATTGAGCAGGTTACGGATTTCGACAGAATTATCCCATCCATCACGATATTAAATTATTGTTCTCTATTTATTTTCGTTTCAACACCTTTAAATCTGTTCTTTTGTCTGTCTTTAATAAAAAAAATTATAAATCACTAATCTCATGTTCTACCACAAAACTGCAATTTTTTTTAAATGCTCGTTTTGGTGATTCATATTCTTCTTATATTGTGTATGCTTTATTTCGTATGCTTATTTGTGTGTGCAGTGCACTCAAGCCCTTTTTCATTCTCAAATTGCGCAGGCGACGACGGCAGCCAAGCAGTCTCAGATTCTCAAAGCTTTTTGAGAATGGCTTCTCCATACGCGAAAAGCTCAGCGCAGTCTTATGCCGAGCTTTGCGATCTGGAAAATTAGTAAATCCACTTGAAAATCTCCTTAGGACAAAATTTTGTTCGGCGTGGCATATCTGGGTATAGTTATATTGTCTGTGCTATAAGCTACTTTCAACTGAGATTGAAGGGCGCCCTCACATATTTTGTATCTTTCTTCCATAAGTGTCTTTAACACCTACAAATACATAAAATACTTTTGTAGATTGGTTTCTTTTTGAATGAAGGACTTCAGTATGAATAAACTTGTTATGTATAATATTTACTTACAATAAATGTGTTAAGGAGGGGAATTTTGTGGGGAGGTCGTGTATAAATATATTGAAAAGCTTGGGCCTAGAATGGAGCCTTGGGGGACTCCAGATTCAATTTTGAACGGTAGGTTAACTCTGTGTAACAGTCTCAATTTACAAGTTGTGCCAGCAGTATACATTACTCCAAATCGATTTTTGAAATAAATATTATGGCCATATACAAAAGACTAAGGAGAATTTCTTGGCAGAGGCGAAGATTCGGGTCCGCCCTATTAACTTTCTTCAAGATCATGTAAATCTAATCATGATGATCCATTGGTTTCAAAAACACGACACCACCATTGATGCTGCATTTGGCCGATAGGTTAATGTCCTTAGTATGAAACTCTATCAAGAAGTATAACTTCTAATGTGCGTACATAAGTATACAAACCCACTGCCTTTTTTTATTAAATTATCATTTAGCGGTTCTATATTTCTTTATAAATGTTTTAAAATTAACTTTGCAATAACTTTTTTATCCATTTTGTAAAAAAGTAAAAACGGCACACTTCATAAATGTCAAATTTAAAACTGCACAACTTTGTCTAAGCTTTTACTGAACTTTGACTTGACTGCATTAATACTGTTTTCTGACACAGTTTATTGGCATTTACGAAGTCACCCAAACAGGACGCGTAGGAATTGAAGGTAATGCAGCACCTGTTAACGGGCTCGTTTCTAGCATATTCAGTGCGATGCGGGTACTCTTTAAGCAGTTTGGAATGTCTTGTTTGTCGAGTATCGTTAAATTTGATTGTGTCCGACATGAACTGCACCTTGAGGTTATTGTTCAGGACATCCAGGGTAAAACAAGATATAAGCAATTTCCGTCTAAGGGATAGAGGCAAGAGATCAAGGATTTTGAGCCTGTCCTAAGCGCGAAAAGAAGGAACTTCTTTTGGACAGATTCTATTCGATTACTACTAATTTGAAATATAGGATCCCAGATCTGGCACGCATACTCAAGAATAGGACGGACCAATGAGCAAAACAAGGCTTTAGTAACCCAAACATTGTCGAATTCTTTAGCTCTTCTCTTGATAAAGCCCAACAGCTTGTTGGATCTAGCAATAATATTATCATAGTGTAAGTTAAAGTTTAACTTGCTGTCGAGGACAATGCCTAAATCAACAATGTGATCGACACGATCCAAGACATTGTCATTGAGATAATAATTTTTCAGCTGTTTGTTTCTTTTCCTGGAGAAGGTAATTACGTGGCACTTACTGGTGTTAAGAAGAAGATTGTTAGTGATGCACCAGTCTTGTAGTGCATTAAGTTTCGACTGTAAAAAGGATACATCAGTTTGAGACCTTATAGAACTATAAATTTTTTAATAATCGGCGTAAAAGAGGTGCGGAATGCCATTTAATTTTTCAGATAGATCGGAAATGAATATGTTGAATAGAAGTGGCCCTAGGTGGCTGCCTTGCGGTACACCTGAGGTTACATTGATTTCTTTTGAGAGGAAGCCCTGAAATCTTACCACCTGAGTTCCCCCGTTAAGATAGGATGTTATCCAATCCAGAAGGGGCCGGATATCCCAAATCTTAATAATTTCATATATAGAATGTGGTGGTCTACTCGATCGAATGCCTTGCTGAAGTCAGCGTAGATAGCGTCAAACTGGTGGCCTTGTTCCATACCACACAGTAGTTCGGATATCATTATCATAAGATTGGATGTGGTGGAACGACCTTTTCTGAAACCATGTTGCTGATTGTTTAGGTTCGGAACAATTAGAGGGGCAATCTTGTCATAGATAAGTTTTTCAAATAGTTTAGGGATAACAGATAGGATAGCAATGCCCCTATAGTTGTCCACCGCATGTTTATCACCTGACTTAAAGATTGGTGTGAGGAAGGATTTCTTCCATACCGAAGGAAACTTACCGGCAGAAAGGGACTTGTTAAAAATGAGGTGAAGAGGGAGTAGAATGAGTTGGGCGTGGCTCTGCAAAAAACTTGCAGGTAGACATTCCGGACCGTGACCTTTATTGACCTCCAGATCTATAAGACCTGTCATTATATCTTCGGGCGATAGAGATATATTGTCTATAAGGACCGCAGTTTCGGAATGCTCTCTTGGGACAGTGTGTGCAGTCGAAGAAATGGGGCAGAAGATTTCACTGAACCTGTCCGCAAACATGTTTGAAATTTCTTGGGGGAGAGAGGAGTGCGTGATACCGTTTGTCATTGTTGTCGGGTAGCCTGATGTTTTTCGCTTTAGGTTAACGAAATCAAAGAATTTTTTAGGATTACGTATGATATTATCACCGGCAGTCTTTGCATAGGTAGTATAGGCCTCCCGTGACCTATGATTAAATTCTGAGGCTAACATGGCGTATTCAGATTTCCGCTCAGCACTAACATTGTTGTTATTTTTCACTACGCGGTACAATTTATTTCTCCTATTACGAAGGGACCGAGTGTTTTTGTCAAGCCATGGCTCCGTCAATTTATCCCTTTTTTTTTATTTTGGGTACGAATCTGCCAATGGTGTTAAAGATAACATCGTAGAATCTAGTAACTAGCTCGTCAATATCATCACCATCAAGTAGATCCTCCCAGTTAATAAGGGATAATTCAGTGCTAATACTAACATTATCGGCATTCTTAAAATCGAAGACTACAGAGTTGTTATAGGAGGCGAGAAAATCAGTTATTGTAGAACTGAGCTCGACGACCCACGCGGAATGATGTGTAGTGTTATTAAATAGATTCTCCTCTTCAGAAGCGGGAAGCACGTTCAAATCCTCATAGAGGTTAGTGAAGATTAAATCCAACCATTTCCCATTGGAATTTGGTTGGGTAATTACCTGTTGCAAGTCGTTGCTGTAAAGATTGTCGATAAACTTTATATCGACGGGGTTTGATACATTAATCGGAAGTACATAACTGTCTTCCTCGTCACGAATAAAAGATATATTAGGCCGATTAAAATCACCTATGATTAATATATCTTTGCTATCGTTGGATATTTCATCTATTATATGAATCACATTATCATATATAGATTCGTCGGAGTTTGGAGGTAAGTAAAAAGAACCGATGGCAATGTATTTATTTCCGAACTTTACTCGTACTAAAATATGTTCGAAGGTTTGAGACGATGTAGTCGCTATAAGTTCACTATTTAAGGGGTCTCTAACAGCTATGAGGACACCACCTCCTCTTGAGAGACCGGTAGATATATAATCTCTATCGCATATATAAATGGACCAGCTGCCATGCAAGATCTCCTCGTTAAGGAAGGAGTCATTCAACCAAGTCCCGGTTAACACCAGTACATTGAAGTCACAGGATTTGGAGTCGATAAAAAGATCCTTCAGTTTGCCTCTCATCCCACTGCAGTTATGATAGAAGAGTCTTAACCCGCCGTCTGCTACTGGGGTATTTCAATACCCCAGACTTTTTTAAAATCTGCACATTTCCTCTTATTCTTGCATGAATTATTAAAAATTAAAAATATTGAAAGTTATTCTTTGGCTTTTAAAACAAATAAAAATTAAAGTTAACACTTAAAAGAGCAAACCCAAATTTTGTTAGATTTTTTAAAGCATTTTTAGTACCCTAAAGTATACAAGGAAACGAAATACCCCATGTAGCAGACTATGTACACAAAAAACCATGTAGCATACGGCGGGTTAAGTTATCGGAAGATGTTAGTTTTGAGTGACGGGCTGGGAGATGGTTAGAATTTCGGGGGGAAGCTAGTTAAGGACGATAATATCTATTTGATTCGTCCCGACTCCTTTGAAGTTGGGAGATATGTTTTGCTCTGACATGGGACCTATATGCAGAGAGGTCCTTGCTAACTTGCTGAGGGGAAATTTGGAATTGTTCATAGAAATTTGTAAAGAGTTCTAGGAGGGCATTACGTTCAGTAGGTAGGCCCTCTTGCTGAATAGAAATAATTAGACTAGTCCTGGTCTTACCATTAATGCAAGTTGAATCTGGTTTGTTGTGCATGTAAGCCAGGAATAGGCGAACATCATAAAAGTTGTTGTCGTAGATAATATCGTTGATATTTTCACTTAACGGCAGATCTTCACTTAATCCAGCAGGAGGAGAGATCGGGTCTATTGGATTTAGTGACTTAATGGCAGCCAGTTCAAATTGGAGGTTGTTGAGCTGGAAATTTAGTTCCCTTTTAAGTAGATTAACTGCCTTTTCCAACTCAGAGAATTTGCTCCCATGGTCAGCTAGGATATCTTGGATATCATTGCTGGAACTGCAGCGATTAGCATCTGAGCTCAACTTAATTTTTTTTAGGGATGCAGCAATCATATTAAGCTCAAATTTCAAAAATTTTTCGAAATCATCAGAGCACTTAGGGGCATCTTTGGATAGCGATAAATTATCAACTTTTGATCTAAGATGTTGAAAACTCTTAGCGGTCTGGAGTTGGCTACAGTGGCTCTCAAAATTATTTGAACAGCTACCGAATAAATGAAGATTTCGCGTTCTAGACAAAGTTAAATCTGATTGATGGTCTTTTTAATGTATTATTACTATAAAATCTTTAATAAAACTATTCTCAAAAGAAAATAAAAATATGTAAATAAATATAGTTCAAGTACAACATAACATTAAGATAGAAATTCATAGGTCACAAAATTATTTGAACACTAGATATGTTTTCCATATTTAATGCTTTAATGATTGCTACCTTTTGCTTGGGTAAAACATTTTAGACGAGTGTCAGTAATCTTACAAACTTGCTTGTAATATTCAGGATCAATATTGGACCATTCTTCTTGGAGAACAGGTTGCAATACACTTTTATTTTTTATTTTCCTTTTATTTATTTGGGTTTCAAGATATGCCCACAAATTTTCAATTGGGTTGAGGGCCGGTAACTGAGCGTTTGACTTGCTGAGGAATATTATATATAAGCCATCTCTTGACTATTTCCCATTTCCCGGTATGTTTGGGGTCGTCATCTTGCTGGAACCTCCATACAGCTGGCATTCTCAATTTTTCTGCAAATGATTTTAAATTGATTTTTTTTTTTTTTTTAATATCGAGATATTTATATTTATCCATGAACCCGTCGATGAAAACCAAAGCTCCAACTCCATTTTTTCTCATGCAACCCCAAAACATGACCAATTCTCTGCCTCGCTTCTTAGTTGGAATCTAGTTTTTTGGTTCCAGCTCTGTATTTTCTTGTCTCCATACATATAAGCGGCCACCTGAATTTCAAAGTAAAACCTTACTTTCATCACTAAATATAGTCCTCTCCAAAAATAAATAATTTTTAGTAGATAATAATGCGTCAAAAATCTAATTAATCTACAGTAAACTTTGTGTAGAATGCAAAATCTTCATTTATTCTGTAGCTGTTCAAATAATTTTGAGAGCCACTGTACACCCAAAATGGCAAAATCAGACCACCGAAACAACAGAAGGATTGCAACACTGACATATAGTAATGGACTGCTAAATAAGCAAAATCCCATGCCAAAGAATGGCACCAAAAACTATTGCTTTCTTGCTCCCACGTTAAATCCCTATCAGCGAGCACTAATAACTTATTAGTGCTCGCTGATCCCTATGTATGAACTTTCATTTAAATCAATCCGCGCATGTCAGCGATATAAACATAATTAGGAAAAAATAGACAGGAATAGTTGTTGTTCTTTTGTCTCCCTTTTGAGCTATTTTGAACAGTTCGTTAAACGAGGGGAAAATAGCCCTCACAGCTGAAAAAACTGCTAATAAAAAAATGAGTAATAGAATCATATTCAATTACTAGCAAAAACCCGCGTGCGTCGCAACGCCTTTTAATAAAACAAAATTATGTGTGCATAGACCGGAATAAGAAAAGGGGATAATGAAACAAAGAACAAATGAAACAAAGAACAAATCTGAAAGACATGATTTTGGATATATAAAAAACTTTAGAGTTGACTATAAAATATGTTACAATTTTTTTTAAAATTCGAGGTTAATCATCGGAAAATTTTATATTACGTGCACAACAGATACCTAGCCAATTTTATTCAGAATATGTCTTGTGCGCGTAGATTTTGACGTTCTCAGATAATTGGCATTCTGAACTTGCCGAATGGCGAACCTGGCTTGAGACGAAGATTGCCAACATTTTAAGACGATACTACTGATATGATCCTAAAATGGACAGTTGCTGCTTCCCGTTTTCGTGTTTCGTCCTTTCCGGTCATACCGTCTGCACGGCACTGGTTAACAATCCACTGTAAAGCTTGTTAACTTCCCAGTATAGGAAGTTATTGTAATCGGTCCGAAAATCGAAATCGAAATTTTCGACGTATTTTCATCTTTCAAGTTCCCAGGATCATTTTAAGCAAAAAATTGGGAGGAGGTATGTGTGTGTGTGTGCGTGCGTAAGTATGTGGTCATTTTTTCCTGCACGATATCGCGCGAACCAAAAAAGATATCGACTTCGTTGAGGTGTCGTTCGAAGCGTATTAACTGAAATATGATCTGAAAAGATTTTCATAAAATTCGGTCGAGCCGTTTTCTTGTTTAAGCGGCCTAAGTGAATTTTGTACCTGCACGATATCGCCCGAACCACGAAAGATATTGACTTACTTGAGGTGCCGTTCGAAGCGTATTAGCGACAATATAATCTGAAAAGATTTTTATAATATTCGGTCCAGCGGTTTTTTGGTTTAAATGACATAAGTGATTTTTGTACCTGCACGATATCGCGCGAACTATAAAAGATATCGACTTAGTTGACGTGCCGTTCGAAGAGTATTAACCAAAATATAATCTGAAAAGATTTTCATAAAATTCGGTCGAACCATTTTTTTTGTTTGTTTTTTGTTTAAACGTTTGTGATTTTTGTACATGCACGATACCGCCCAAACTAAAAACTATATCGACTTCATTGAGGTGCCAAAAAAAGAATATTAAGGAAGAAATGCTCTGAAAAAAATTTCATAATATTCGGTCGGGCCTTTTTTGTTTAAATAGATAAACTTCGGCTAATTGTCAGAAAGACCTTAAATTGACAAGTTTTGCTAATATCTAATAAACTCAATAGAATGAGACCCGTTCTAAACGAAGTGATCTTTTTTATGTTCTGCACAGCGATAGCTTTCGAACAAAACATCACTTGTAAAAATCCGCCAACCTTTCAAAATCGTGCAAAAATTTCGTTATCCTTTACAAACAGCGCGAATTTTGCAAACCTTGGATTAGAACTTTTTGACATGGAATTGTTTTGTACGCGGAATACAGTTCCAGAAAATTGCGGTTCATCCCGGGATTTCCAGTAGTTACCGCAAAATTTGTTATTTTTGGTTAAGTCTGACAAGTACTTAACAGTTACAGTTTTGCTAATATCTCCGGAAAGCTTTGGAATTTCCAAATGAAGTCATTCGCTTCTCAGTTTGTCAAGCCGCTTCAGCCCGCTCAATATGAATTTGAATACACGCTTTAGTGTAGCGAACGAAATACGGAGGAAAGGTTTGTTTGCTAACGTTCAGGAAAAACAAATTCTCTAGAAAAATTTTGTGGATTTACTACTATTATAGTTATATGAACTAGCTTCTCTCAGGATTGCTTTGTCATCAGTTCTGATACTAGCCAATTTTCCACGTTTTTTGGTTTAAACGACATAAGTGATTTTTGTACCTGCACGATATCGCGCGACCCATAAAAGATATCGACTTAGTTGAGGTGCCGTTCAAAGAATATTAACCAAAATATGATCTGAAAAAATTTTCATAAAATTCGGCCGAACCGTTTTTTGTTTAAACGACGTTAGAGTTTTTGTACCTGCACGATACCGAGAACCAAAAACTATACCTACTACTTTGAGGTGTCGAAAGAAGAATATTAACGAAAAAATGCCCTAAAAAAATTTCATACATTCGGTCGGGCCTTTTTGTTTAAATGGAAAACCTTCGGATAAGTGTCAGAAAGACCTTAAATTGATAAGTTTTGAAAATATCGAATAAACTTGACGGAATGAGACCCATTCTAAGTGAAATGATCTTTTTTAATTCTGCAGAGCGGTAGCCTTCCAACAAAACATCACTTGTCCAAATCCGGCAGTCTTTAAAAATCGTGCAAAAATTTCGTTGCCCTTTACAACAATCACGAATTTTTCAAACCTTGGATCAGCACTTTCTTAACGGAGAATTGTTTTCTACACGTGATACAGTTTCAGGAAATTCCGGTTCATCCGGGGATTTCCAGTAGTTACCGAAAAATTTGTTCTTCTTGGTCAAGTCTGACAAGTGCTATCTCCGGAAAGCTTTGGAGTTTCCAAATAAAGTCATTCCCTTCCCAGTTTATCAGCGGCGCTTCAACACGCTAAATACGAATTCGCTTTAATGTAGCGAACGAGGTACGAAGAAAATGTTTTTGAAAAACAACGATAACGTTCGGGACAAACAAATTCTCTAGAATAATCACTATTATAGTTATTTGAACTAGCTTCTGTCAGGATTACTTTGTCACCATTTACCCACTAGTGCTAAAAGTATTACTATTTTGTAAGAAAACTGGGAAGTTGATCGCCGAACCGCCTCGAGCAGCTGCTGGCGGCACACGAGCCAGGGGATAGAAAGCCCTCCGATTTTTTGAGAGGCCTGCAAAGTCTGGCCGGAGACAGCCTGGGCGAGAGCGAGAGCCTCATCCGGGGGCTGTGGGAAAGGCGGCTGCCACGAGACATCCAGGTGGTGCTCGCCGCGACCACAGATCAGTCTCTAGAACAACTAGCCAGACTTGCAGACAAGGTGTGGGAGGTGACATCTCACCAGCCCGCACCTGCTCAGGTGTCTGAGGTTAAGGCCTCATCATCCTTGGAGAGGACGGAACAGTCCCTTCTACGTGAGGTACGCCAGTTAAGGGCACTCATGTTGGGGGAAGCATGGTCCTCAACAGGGGTCGGCGAGCGGGGCTGCGGGTCAGCACCAATGGAGCCGTGCTCCGGCGCTACAGCCATCGCCATCTTCGGTGAGGGTCAGCAACCCCACCAATCAGGGAGCGACCCCTAAGTCCTCCGCCGCGCAAGCACTGCCGGGGACGCTCTGATACTTTCACTACCGCTTCGGTAGTGGGGCAGAGCGGTGCACCCCACCATGCGCTTTCAAGGGTCCTGGCTCAGCAGCCAAGAGAGACCGGAAGACAAAAGGCCCCCATTCAAAAAATTAAATTGGCGGGGAGTCGCCACATCCGCGGGCGTCTCTCAGCAGAGACGCTCGTGCAGAATATTTGTCCGCGACCAGCACAACCAACTCGATTTTTTAATCGATTCTGGCGCGGACATATCATTAGTTCCGAAGCACACGTTTAGGGTACAAACAACATGCCCTAATTTACTTCTGCGGGCCGCAAATGGATCCACGATCCAAACTTTTGACGCGAAGCTGCTGGAACCTAGGTCTTCACCGACGGTTCATCCACAACTTCATCATAGCCAACACAAACAAAGCTATACTCGGTGCGGACTTTCTTATAACTTCGTTTATGTCTATCTAGACGATATACTTATCGCTAGTAAATCCGAGGATGAGCATCTCACTCACCTCGAACTACTGTTTAAACGCCTTGATAACTTTGGTTTAACAATAAAGTTATCAAAATGCGTTTTTGGGGTCAGTGAGATCAACTTTTTGGGACATAGTATCGGCAAGGATGGAATCCTTCCATCACCCGAACGTGTCCAAGCAATTAATGACCTCACAACTCCAAACACATCCAAACAAATACAAAAATTTATAGGAGTGGTGAACTTTTATCACCGATTTATTCCTAAACTAGCACAACTGCTAGTACCGATTAATGAACACTTGAGGGAACTCCTCAATTGTCCATTAACAACAAAAAATAACGAACAACTTCCTTGGCCCGCAGAATGTCAACAAGCATTCCTCGACGTGAAAGCCGCAATGGCTGCAGCAGTAATGCTGATACATCCACTAGAGGATGCTAAATATAGCGTCACAACTGATGCTTCCGACTTTGCTATCGGAGCTGCGCTGGAACAATTTAACGGTCACAGATGGCAACCATTAGCTTTCTTTTCTAAGAAGCTATCATCTGCTGAACGAAATTATTCTGCATTTGATCGCGAACTACTCGCAATCTTTGCAGCAATAAAACATTTTCGGTACTTTGTTGAAGGAAGAAATTTTGTGGTCTACACTGACCACAAACCTTTAAGAGTATTGAGGATTGCAAACTTTTGCAAGCAGATCTTGACACCTTTTACTCTTGGTGTACTTATAACAACCTGGTTCTTAATATTAGTAAATGTTAAGTCATGACTTTTAGTAGGAGACGTGATCCTATAATTTTTAACTACACCTTTCTTAATGAAGGTGTCCCTCGTGTAAACTTTGTTAAAGATCTCGGGATTAGATTTGATAGTAAGCTGGATTTTTCCACTCACATCAACTATATCTCTTCTAGAGGTAGTTTAGTCCTGGGTTTTATAAAAAGGTGGTCCAAAGAATTTAACAACCCCTTGATTACTAAACACCTTTATATTTCTCTGGTCAGACCATTACTCGAATATGCGTCCCAGGTTTGGTCTCCTCACTACTCTGTGCATGTTAGAACTATTGAATCGGTCCAACGAAGGTTCGTTCGATTCGCACTGAATCATCTTCCTTGGGAAAACCCATTAGTTCTTCCATCTTATGAATCTCGGCTTAAGTTACTTAACTTAAGCTCTCTTCACAAGCGCCGTGAGGTGGCCGATGTTGTTTTTGTTCATCAGCTCCTTAATGGAAAGGTTGACTCAGGTTTTCTAGGTCGCCGTGCATCGTTTAGAGTGAGTCGTTACAATCTAAGAGGACCACCTCTCTTACAAATCAACTCTTCTAATACGAATTACGGCAGATTCGAACCTGTCAATCGCATGTTCATTAACGTGAACAACAATATTAATGTGTTTAACGTGAGTATTGGTAAAGATGTCCTTAAAAGGAATCTTTTTAATCTCACGTGATTGCTTACATTTTATGTTGTTTGGTGGGTTACATGTTGGATGCCCTTACTTTTTATTTTAATTTATGTTCAATCTCTTTTTAGAGATAGGATTTGTGTTCTTATTTACATGTTACTAATATTTTATGTTTGCATGTCTCAGCTGAGCCACGGCAGTGGTAAATATTTCTCAGCCCTGCTGGGAAGTGTGCCTTCTGTGTTAGAAGGGAAACTCTATACATGTATATATATATATATATATATATATATATATATATATATATATATATATATATATATATATTAGGGTGGTCCTTAAAAACTTTTTTCTTAATTTTCTTTGGGGCACCTTGTTACTTTGTTCTACTATATAAAAAAGGATTACTGTATTTTTTTGAGATTTTTAGACTGAGGTTTAGGGGTCGCTACCGCGAAGTATAAATTCAATATTTTAGGAATGATATCTGGATCTATTTATATATGTATATGTATATATATATATATATATGTATATATATATATATATATGTATGTATGTGTATGCATATATAGATTTTCATGCTTAGCTGAAAAGTGCGCCTTCTGTGCTAGAAGGGTTAACTCTTGCTGATTTAATAAAAGACACCTGAGCTTAATTTCCCAGTTCACAACAGACATCAGACATGTCTCTGGGAAACAAAACGTTGTCGCAGATTATTTATCTCGCTCATTAGCGGCCGACAACGTTGACACAATCACCTTCGATTTGCCACATCTGGCGAAAGCACAACTCCAAGAGCATCCCAGTAGTAGCTCAAAGGTAAAACTAATACTCACACCGATCCCTTTCACAACTCATGAAGTTTGATGTGAGATTATCACGGGTACATTACGCCGATACATACCTTCATCATTAAGAAAATTAGCATTCAATGCTGAACATAGCTTGTCGCATCCAGGCATACGTGCCACAAGGCAAACTATTACTAAAAAATATTTTTGTCGAGCGATCAATAAAGACTGTAACAACTGGTCTAGATCCTGCATAGGTTGCCAAAAATCTAAAGTTTCGAGACACACCAAATCTCCACATGAAGCTTTTAACCCACCAAATAATAGATTTGAACATATATATATGGATATTGTTGGACCATTGCCCCCATCTCGAAGATATTCATATATCTTAACAGTCGTAGACCGATTTACGAGATGGCCGGAGGCATACCCAATGCGAGACATCTCTGTTACTACGGTGGCCAAACATTTTGTCACCGAGTATGTCCCTAGATTCGGCGCCCCACTTGAACTTACAACAGATCAAGGGTCGTAATTTGAATCAAAATTATTCAATGAAATCACAAGACTTCTAGGTACACATAGAATACGTACTACCGCCTACCATCCGCAAGCAAATGGGATGGTAGAGCGTTTCCATAGACAATTAAAAGCGGCCTTAATGGCAAGGGACAACACTACTCATTGGAGTGAAGATTTGCCCTTTGTTTTATTAGGTATTCGCTCGGCAATTAAAACCGATTTACAATGCTCACCAGCAGAGCTTGTCTATGGACAGAATCTGAGGCTCCCCAATTCAATTTCCATCCCAACGGATGAGAACCTGATAGAGCACTCAGAATTTCTAACACGTCTTCACACACACATGAAAGGTCTGTCGGCAACACAGCCCCGGCAGGCAGTTCAGAATAACGTGTACGTACCGAACGCCTTAGAAAACGCGGAGTACGTTTTCATACGTACCGATCGTGTTCGGCGGCCTTTTAAATCACCATGCGAAGGGCCATTCAGGGTAATCAAAAGATTACGTAAACATTTCGTCGTCAACATAAATGACACAAATAAGTCGATAGCTCTTGACAGACTAAAACCTGCTTTTGAGTGTGACCGAGACGTAGAGCCAGCATCAATTCGCTCGGTACACTTCATGTAACGCTACGCTGGGAGGGGAGTATGTAGGGACATCGTCCTACTACTTCCGGTCTTACTTAGTCAAGGAGACTTGTTAAAAAAACGCAGTCGACCGAGACTAAGTAAAAGAAAAATTAATTAATTTTCAGTCTTGACGTTTCATAATAAAAATAAGACGAGTACGAACTATTGATATATTTTCAATTTAAAAAGTTACAATTTTAATAAGAAAAACAACAATATATTATAAATATTATATAATATCAATAATCTATAACAAATAGTAAAATAGTTAAAATAAAGTGATTCAAAATAATCTACAGCTCAAGTGTTATTATTTACCATTGTGAGAAGATCCTGTAGCTCACGTGTGATTTTTTACCCATTGAGGAGACCCTGTTATTAAATACATCACGTGTCTACTCCCTGGAGAAGGCCTTGCTTATTATTGGGAGAAGACAACTATACAGTCTTGTAAAATTTTTCCATGCAGGTTTTTAGATTTTTTCCACGTAGGATTTTCCATATGATCTTCTTCGATCGGTATCTTAAGCATAGAATGAGCTGTTCCTCCTGATGTGAGTAAAGTTGCTAAAATCTCTGCTACTGTCCTGATCTCATATTAGCCAAATAACCTACTTTTCGAAATGTTAAAAAGCGTGGGACTTTACCTATATTCTTATTTTATTATTACTGCAAGTTTTCGCTAGCGCCCCATATATTATATATACTGGCTTGAGCAAAAAAGTTTTCATTCAACATATTTTTTTACTTTTTAGTTCATTTTTAAGCAAAAGCATATTTTTAAGTTTTTTGAACTATATTTTTAGTTTTCTACCTTTTAGTTTATTATATGTCTTCGGTTATTTTGTGGTAAAAATAATAACAGAGCTCCTGACTGGCCACTGTTCGCTTAACTATCATCTAAACAAAATAGGCCTGGTGGCCGACTGTGGCTGTCGGTTCTGCGGGACAGATCCCGAAACCGCGGACCACTTGCTGTGCGATTGTGAGGCTACAGCGAGGAAGAGACTGAGCCTCCTCCAGCGTGACTTCCCTACTCCCAGGGAAATTTGGGACAGTAACCCTAAATCAGTTTTAGGCTATGTAAGAGCCTTAGCTTAACCTTTATGGTTTTTAAAGACGGGGATGGCACAATAGACCAAACAAAATAGGTCGCAGTGTCTGCCAAGGTGCCCCCATTCAAGAAATATAAATACAGACAGACAAAAATTTTAAAAATGCGTGATTTCATTTTAAAATTATGTAAATAGCCATATAAAAACAAAAAAAAAAAAAAAAAAAAACAACAATTATTTTGAAATCACAGACAGACACTCCAATTATATTTATATACCTAGGTTATAAAATTTATTAGTTGGAAGAACCAGGTGCTAGAAATTGGTGTGATTTTTCCGTTACAATTTGGGGTTATTATTGTCCATATATTATTAAAATATCCATTCATAATATTCAACATTCATCATACCGGGAAGTTGCAGGTAGAGACCAAAACGGTCACACCCACAAACCACCTAGTTTATAATAGTAAACAGGTTATAAATAGATAATATACCCAATTCCACATACCCTTTTTCCTATAGTTAACTGTAAAAGTTCACAGTGGCTCTCCTATTTGTATATAAGTGGTCATTTCCCTAAACTACAAAGTATCATTTCTTAAAAGGTTTTACGTTAGATTTCCCTAATTTATTTTCAATAAATAAAAATAAACTTTGTTTATCTAACTCGACACGGAAATCAATCAACAGTGGAATAGCTGCACAATTATTTCAATTATCAGCACTTGTGCTTCTTCTGAAGTGATGCTTTGCGTGTTGATTGGTGCTTTGTAATCATATCAAGTTGCAAAAATAATTACAATCTCATTGATTTCAGTTTTACATTTAATTGGAGAAAATAGAGAATATAAAATGAGACCAGTTGGAATGGAGTAATTTTGCGTTTAATTTTAATTGTGTAACTAAGCCTACATAATTACTTATTTCACCTGTAGTCCTTGTGAAATGAAAACATCCAAATAGAAATCAATCAATATGTAGAGAAATTAATACGCTTGATAAACGAATGGTTCTTAGAATCCTTGTTATATTTGTTGTGTTTGGCTCCGTGTAGACTGTTGTAGATAAAATCTACAGCAATGAAAATTAGTGACAGAGAAGACAGAATTTGCTTTGAAGATCCGAGGAGTTTATTTAAATACTGAGTGCATGTCTTACAGAATTAGTTGTGAAGAAAACAAAATGAGAACGTTGTATGAGAATGAAGAAAAAATTAGAATGTTTTTTGACATCTTAAATAGAAATGTTAACACTGAATTTTCAAAAAACGTATTTTACGGTTATTAAGGAATCAGAAGCAATTACAATATATTTACAAATTCTTGATATTTTGTGTAAAATTTTATACAAAACTTTGAGAATTTTGATTCAAATCTTACAACTAAAATTTAAGTCAGCGAATAGCATACTCATTATAGTACCTGTCGTTGATGTCGTCAATTACGTTGATGTCGTCGTTAGTTTAGCTACTCGCAGACAAATAGGAATCTGAACGTTTTGGAGGAGGTCTCTGTGATGAGTCCTTAGTTTGATTCTTTGGATCTTGTAGAGCTCATAATAAGGATGAAAGATTGTTCATCATCATCAGGAACTCCACAGTCTATTGTTGGCCGTGACTTCCTCCAGCGTTCGCCTCCATGATTGTCGATCCCTGGTCCAACTTTTTCAGTATCCTCCTACCAATGCTTCATCTGCGTTTTTCAATGTCCACATTTCCAAACCATACAGTAGGACAGATCTTATTAGTGTTGTGTAAAGTGCATTGATGCAGGTGTAACACAGATTTTTTTCAGTGGCGTGGCGTGCTTTGAATTGAAAGGGATGCAATCTGCAAATTGTTTCGATAATGTGGCTATAAATGTGGCAAATTTGTTATTTTAATATAGTACTATGCATTACTAAAACCTCTCTCGTTTGCTGTATGCATCCAGGGTCCACGATCGAGTACGTGAGAGCAGACACAATGATTTATTCTGCAGCGTTTTGGTCCCCATATTATCATATTTAAACAATTGTCAATTATAAAAATAAATCCTATTCTTATAAAAATAAATCAAGCTCAAATATAAGACCAGTGCAAAAGCGCTTTAGAAAATCCAAAAACTAGAAAAATTCTTAGCAGTATATGAGGAGTGTTCGAACAAAAGGTTACATTTCCATCGTTGCTTTTTTTTTCAGAAATCACTAAAATGTGATTAAAAGAGTTAGCATATTTTTTTAAAATATAATGTTTATGCAGAAATATACATTGAAAAAGTTACCTAACAAACACTATTTGGCCCATTTAAAAACTTTCATATTAATGGAGATAACGGAGTTTGAAATTTGGAAATGTTACCTTTTGTCAGTAAAACTTGGAAATGTCACTTTTTGAAACGAAACGTTACCTTTTGAAAGAATTAAAATAAAAGCTTGTGAAATATTACATAGGGAAATGTCCCTTTTTGCTAGAACTACAGAAACATTTTTACAAAGCAGTGGAAATGTTCTTTTTTGTTTGAAAATCGACATTTTAAAGTAGATTTTCTAGCGGAATTGTTGCTATTTGATACCCCAAATTCAACTAGAATGTGTAGTTCATAGATTTATGTACACTTCTGCAAAAAAAAGCAAAAAACCCAAAAGTGGAAATGTTACCTTTTGTTTGAACACTCCTCATACGCATGGCGGGAAAATTTAGTAGAAATTCTACTTAAACAAGGAAAAATCGAGAGCACCGCAGCTGATGATCGGAAGGGGCCCGGGGTGCCAAAATGTGGGTTTTGGGTGGTTAATCGTGTTTTTTTGCGATTTCTGAAAAAAGTAGACCTCTTATCGAAAAACGTTTAATGTAAAAGTTGTAGATAATTAAGAAATCTAGTCATCCAAACCATTTTTCAACATAACCTCAAAAATGGAGAAAATGTCACAAACCGAGTTTTTCGTTTATCATTTTTATCTTTCACAACAATGATCCAATTATAATGAAATTTGAGGAAAATGTAGATTTTCATGTTTCGAAAAAGGCCAAATTTTTTTCAAAGCGGTTGGTTGGTTGATTTTTTTTTTGTTGAATCCTCTACTTTTAGATGGCGTAAAAAATGAAAATGTCACAATGGAAAAACATTGATAAAAAATCGAAAAACCAAAAAAACCTTTTTCAAATATCGATTTTTCCGTAAACTTCACTAATTCTTTATCTGTCTTTGAAATAAAGCTTTTAAATTCGTGTGAAACTGTAAATTTAATGTAATATATTATAAGGGAACTTCATGTAAACTAACCCGCCATAATTCAATCTTTAATGTGCAGATAAAAATAATATTTGTATGTTTGTTTTGAGACTATATACGTCCGTAAGGCATAGAACAATTTTTTCTTGCCTAAAAATGTAATTTTTTCGTTGATTTCTCGGGTGAAATAATCGTTTAAACAATTGTTGGCACATCTGAAACTGTTACATGACGTTCCCTTATAATATATTACATTAAATTTACAGTTTCACACGAATTTAAAAGCTTTATTTCAAAGACAGATAAAGAATTAGTGAAGTTTACGGAAAAATCGATATTTGAAAAAATCGATTTTTTATCGATGTTTTTTCATTGTGACACTATAATTTTTTTACGCCATCGAAAAGTGGAGGATTCATCGAAAAAAACAATCCGTCTTCAAAATTTTAAAAATTAAAATTTTTTGATTGAAAATGGGACCTTTTTAACTTCCCAGTATAGGAAGTTATTGTAATCGGTCCGAAAATCGAAATCGAAAATTTCAACGTATTTTCATCGTTCAAGGTCCCAGGAGCATTTTAAGCAAAAAATTGGGAGGAAGTATGTGTGTGTGAATGTGCGTACGGATGTGGTCATTTTTTCCTGCACGATACCGCGCGAACCAAAAAAGATATCGACTTCGTTGAGGTGTCGTTCGAAGCGTATTAACCGAAATATGATCTGAAAAGATTTTCATAAAATTCGGTCGAGCCGTTTTTTTGTTTAAGCGGCGTAAGTGATTTTTGTACCTGCACGATATCGCCCGAACCACGAAAGATATTGCCTTACTTGAGGTGCCGTTCGAAGCGTATTAGCGACAATATAATCTGAAAAGATTTTTCTAATATTTGGTCGAGCGGTTTTTTGGTTTAAATGACATAAATGATTTTTGTACCTGCACGATATCGCCCGAACCACGAAAGATATTGACTTACTTGAGGCGCCGTTCGAAGCGAATTAGCGACAATATAATCTGAAAAGATTTTTATAATATTTGGTAGAGGGGTTTTTTTGGTTTAAATGACATAAGTGATTTATGTTCCTGCACGATAGTGCGCGAACTATAAAAGAGATCGACTTAGTTGACGTGCCGTTCGAAGAATATTAACCAAAATATGATCTGAGAAGATTTTCATAAAATTCGGTCGAACCGTTTTTGTTTTAACCACGTTTATGATTTTTGTACCTGCACGATACCGCACGAACTAAAAACTATATCGACTTCATTGAGGTGCCGAAAAAATAATATTAATGAAGAAATGCTCTGAAAAAAATTTCATAATATTCGGTCGGGCTTTTTTGAAGTGTTTAGGCGCGTTTGGCACTTTTTCGCTGGGGGTAAAACAAAGAATTCGCGACACGCGCATTTTGTTGCTACACCCGTTTCTGGACACATGATGGCGACACGCGCACTTTGTTGCTCACTCGTTTCTGGGCACTTGTGCCTATGCAGCTGACTAGAGCATGGAAACTTTTAGTTGAGCTCCCCAGTGGGAAAAATTGGGAGCGATGCACCGGGGAGTGTACTTGGAGCACTCTCAAGGGAGCTTTCTTGGAGTTTTCATAAATTTTATATGAAAAAAGAAAACGGGCAATTATCTTCATGCCCATAAAATGTATTGGCAGGCACATTAGCAAACTCAAGAGCCCGGCTCTCGTTCGATACGGAGGACAAGCAGCTTTGAAAGTTGATAGAGTTTAGTTGGGGGACTGCTTTGGTAAAGCCACTCTCGGGCTTGGAAAGAAAAAGGCAATTGCAAAAGATAAACAAAATAAAAGCTTTTCGATACCGGGTCACATACCCACAGGCGCCCATGAATATTTCTTTTTTAAAAAGCTTTTTTATAATGCTCCAACAACGCGTTTATCAACGCGGTATGGCAACGGGAGCACTCTATGCTCCTTTTGGTGCGCTCCAAGATGGCTCTTGGAGCACTCCTTTTCCCGCTGGGTCCACTTACAAACAGCAGCGTATAATTATATGTGTGCGAGGCAAATAGCCCGCGCTTGGTGGGTGGGATTGGGTTGGAATGTTGCAATGCAGAAGCTGCTCTCAGCATTCGTTTTATATTCTCGCGCCGCTCTCAAAATTCATGTCATATTCTCGCACGCCATCGCACACAGCAGCTAATGTGTGCGAGAGGATGAAATGAATGCTAAGAGCGGCGTCTGCATTGCGAAAATATGAAATGAATGGGTGCGAGAATATGCCATGGATTTTGAGAGCGGGTCTGCATACATTCATACATTCGCTGCTGTGTGCGATGGCGTGCGAGAATATGACATGAATTTTGAGAGCGGCGCGAGAATATAAAACGAATGCTGAGAGCAGCTTCTGCTTTGCAACATTCAAAGGGCTATTTTTCCTCGCACACATAGAATTATACGCTGCTGTTTCTATGTGGAGCTAAACCAAAAGTTGCCATGCTCTAGCCAGCTGCATAGGCACAAGTGCCCAGAAACGGGTGCGAAACAAAAATGCGCGTGACCATCGCTGCTTTCTGTTGCTGGACCTCGACTGGGCTCGGAAGTTGCCATGCTCTAGCCAGCTAAATGGCTGCAATATTTAAATATTTTGCTTGGATTAAGGCCTGGTCACACCGAGCGCGGCGCGGCGCGGCGCGAATTCCGTTCAGCGATGTTTTTGGGAAAAATAAGTCTGTGATTCACACCAGAAGCGGCGCGGTGCGGCAATTTTATATTTCGCCGCGCGGCGAAATTTATGATTACTCAAAACCAATTTTTGCCGCCGCCGCCGACGATTTTTTTAGTTTTTCTGGAAAAAGCACCGCGTGTCGTCACCGTCACCGTCAAAACTTTAACATTTAAAACCATGCCGCGCCGCGGCTAATGTGAATCAGCCGCCCCATCTCGCCGTCCTGCGGTATACCGCTCCACATCGCGCCGCGCCGCACCGCGCTCGGTGTGACCAGGCCTTTAATCGCTCTCGGCGACATGGAATACGTTTCGGCGTTTCGCCTATTCGACTGCGCGTCTGTATTTTACGTACATATCTGGGGCAGTACCCCAGTAGGGAAAATCGCAAGTATTTACTGTGGAAGTCGATTTGGAAGTACTTCTATAATTAGTCTTTTCTGTAATGAGTTATAAGTAATGCAGAGGAGAATGGGTTTGGTGACCAAGCGTTTGATTTCGCGAAAAAAGCGTGTTGAAAAACTTCGTAGCTGCTCGTTTTCTTTGTTAATTATCTCAGTTATCTCAGCCATTAAGTTTCTGATCTTTAATGTATAAACATATATTTGAATTTATGTTTATGATATAAATATAAATCGCTTAATTTTACTTATTTTACTGGTTCTGAAAAAATTCAAATTGAATCCAGTAGATTCCCATAAAAATTTAGATCCGTGACTTTGGCTGAATATAATATGACTTTTTTGCATATTTGCACAATGTTTAAAATAGCAAAAATTTCTGTTTGTTGACTATTGCATCAACCCGACGATATGTACTGTGTACTATGTACTACATATTTCCTATGAACTATGCACTATGTATTTATTACTATATATTAGCTACTGTTTTTAATAAAAACTACATTATCCCAGTCATCCATAGTCCGATCTTTGTGTGATAAGTTTAAGACAAATATTTTAATGTCCAAAACATTGCAACACATTTTGGAGTGAGTGGATATAAGTAACAATTAAATAAACTTTAACAGAATATTCATAAATAAAATATATTAATCCATATCGTCTTGTATTAAGATTGATTTGGACATTTAGACTAGCCATAGAAGTTAACACTTCTAAAGTGTGGTCCTACGCACACTCGTTTTTTTGTTTAAATAGAAAAACTTCGGGTTATTGTCAGAAAGACAAGTTTTGCTAATACATATCTAATAAACTCGATGGAATGAGACCCGTTCTAAACGAAGTGATCTTTTTTGGGTTCTGCACAGAGATAGCCTTCGAACAAAACATCACTTGTCAAAATCCGACAACATTTCAAAATCTTGCAAAAATTTCGTTACTCTTTACAAACTGCGCGAACTTTCAAACCTTGGATTAGCACTTTTTGACGGGGAATTGTTTTCTACGCGTGATACAGTTTCAGGAAATTGCGGTTCATCCCGGGATTTCCAGTAGTTACCGTAAATTTTTTTCTTTTTGGTCAAGTCTGACAAGTACTTAACAGTTACAGTTTTGCTAATATCTCCGGAAAGTCATTCGCTTCTCAGCTCGTCAACGGCGCTTCAGCACGCTCAATACGAATTTGAACACCCGCTTTAGTGCAGCGAACGAAATACGGAGGAAAGGTTTGTTTGCTAACGTTCAGGAAAAACAAATTCTGTAGAAAAAGCTTGTGGATTTACTACTATTATAGTTATTTGAACTAGCTTCTCTCGGGATTGCTTTGTCATCAGTTCTGCTACTAGCCAATTTTCCACTAGTGCTAAACGTATAACTATTTTGTAAGAAGTCAGTTTATTCCATCTTCGTTCATCATACTGGGAAGTTAATCGTGTGGACCGAAGGGGTCAAACCAACATCCCAACTAGTTTTAAAATTAATGTCATAAAAACCAAACTAACTATGAAAAAAGTGGGCCTTTTCGAAACATGAAAAACTAAATTTTCCTCAAATTTCATTATAACTGGATCCTTTTTGTGAAAGATAAAATGATAAACAGAAAATTCGGTTTTCGACGTTTTTCTCCATTTTTTGTGGTTATGTCGTTGGTTTGAATGAAAGCTCTAGATTTCTTAATTATCTACAACGTTTTTCGATAAGAGGTCTACTTTTTTAAGAAATCGCAAAAACATGATTAACCCCCCAAAACCCACATTTTGGCACCCCCGGGCCCCTTCCGGTCATCTGCTGCGGTGCTCTCGATTTTTCCTTGTTTAATGCTGGGTACACACCGGCCCAACGAAGGCCAACAACGACATTCGACGTTGGCTACCGAACGTTCGTTGGTATTCGGAGATACGCCCATAAGCATTTGTTGATTTAGCAAACGTTCATTGGGACGGGTATTCGGTTTAGTTGCATCGAAGAGGGCTATGGATGACGACGAAGAAATTATTATATCTAGTTTCATATACCTTAATGAAACATTAAGGAATAAGAAACGAAAGCGCAGGTGGTGGACCGCAACATTTTTTAAAAATAGAAAACATTATGGTAGTTTTCACTTTACTTCACAAGGTGCTTCAATTTAATTTTCTTAAAGCGACACTAAAAATATCTTGCACCAAAATCCATACACGTCAAATTCTTAAAATTTCGGCCTTCGAGCCTGTCAATCGTTGGTTAAACTTCGATGACCGTTCACACCACATTCGCTGTTGGGCTTGTTTCCTTTGATATTACCGCCACGCTACGGGTTGCAAGCGAACACCAACGAATCTTCGTTGGCTTTCACTAAACTGTCCACACAGAACCAACGAACGTCAGCGAATCCCATTCGTTGGCCTTCGTTGGCCCGTTGTGTACGCGGCGTAAGTAGCATTTCTACTAAATTTTCCCGCCATGCATACATATACTGCTAAGAATTTTTTTTTTCTATCGGCACTGGTCTATGTATATTAGGTAGTATTAAATTTAAAAGAAAAATAATTTTTTAATATGGTAATATTTCCACCAATTTACTGATTAAACATATATAATAAACAAAGCAAAAAACATAATAACATAAAATCATTTTTAATTAATAAAAAATAATTTTGAAGCGCAATGAAACCTTGGTCCTGTCATGCAGTTGAACGTTTTCGAAAGCCTTTTGTCAGTTTTTTTCCGCCGACTAAACTACCTACTACTTTGAACTAACGAGCAGGCCATGAATAGTAGTAAAATAAAAATTGAATTTTGTTTTAGTTAGTATTAAAAATATTGTTAACTTGGTCGGTAATTAAATAAATGTTATAACGCGGTTTAAACTCGTGTTTGTAAATTAATTCAATTTGAGCAATTTGTAGATCCACCAAGTTAAACACATTCAGATTGTAGGAGTAGAATACTTGTTCACGTGCAAAACACCTTTCAAGAAAAACATTGTCAGGAATAATGTTGTCAATTTAAAATTTAGGTTTTAATTCAATTCTTCTTTCCTTAACTGCAAATTCATCAATAATTTCATTTTAAAAGTCTTCGTAGGAAAGAAGAGTTTTAAGCATATTACGCTAAGCCGGTTAATCGCTCTTCCGAATTGTTTCTTAGATTTCGAAGCTCGGTCTGAAAATCTCTAATTTTTTTTAGTGCAAAAGCTTATGTCGCTCTGTTTGGATTGGAAAATTTCGAAAGGGATATCGGTTTGGGGAAAATTTTTTGAAAAATTTTCAGCAAAAATACAAACTGAAAATCATTTAGAAGTACGGAGGGACCTCGAGCACTGTTAACCGTTTCGGCATCCCAAATATCTTCCTCATTATCCGTTATGTGTTCAAAAAGAGATCATGATCATGAATAGTTAAAATGAGTTTACCATTAATATTCCAGCGAGTGTGAGCTACTTTTGGAAGTCTTTGCTTTAAAAACTTGTCGAGAACAGCGGTTCGTTTAGTTGAGTGACTAAAGAAATTTGAGAAACCTGTGATTGACTGAAAAAAGATTCGGCACTCACGAACCTTGCCACATGATTTCGATAAAACAAGATTTAAACGATGAGCAAAGCAGTGTACAAAAAGGGATAAGGATAAGTTTCCTTAACTCGGGTTTGAAGACCACTAACTTCACCAGCCATAACTGAACACCAGCCGTCATAGCTTTGGCAAATTAACTTGGGACCACCCTAGTAAAAATAAATTATGGCCTTACGACGGGCGTGATTGTTATAGCCCTCGGCTATATGGCGGGCAACAGACGGCCCGTTGCAGGACTGTACGGCCATAGAGGGGGTGACTGCCGGTTAATTGACGGCCTTGCAAATCCAATAATGGCCATTCATGAGGCGATTGACGGTCGAATGACGGCCTTGCAGTTCCAATAACGGCCATACGACGGTGGAATGACAGCCTGGCAGTTCTAATTCTCCCCAACAAAAGCAGAACTCACTGCATTTTTTCTTCTTCGCACTATAAAATATTATTATTATATTATAAGGAATGTGGGGGCAACCCATATGGTGAACACTGCGGCCATGTTAGGCCTATTGGGTACGTACCCCTCTAGCGGAACAGACTATCGGCCTTACGAATGAAGGCAAGAAGGTCTTTAGTTGATGAAGACCGGACTTGGGCAGGGCTCAAGAACTCTCTGATAAACGTTCTTCTTCTAAGCCAGATCAGAGCAGGACATTCACAAAGAATATGTGTGGAAGTTTCATCGCCTTCCAAGCAGAGTCGGCTTTCTGTCTCTTGAGACAGTCCTAGGTTGTGGAGGTGCTACCGCAATCCTACATGGCCAGTGAGATATCCCACCAGCAGCGTTAGGTCCGCTCTGTTTAGAGTAATAGTTCCCCTTAAGGCAAAGGGTCTTATAAGATCTTTAGCCTGTCTAAGACCTGGCACTGACTCCCAATAGGCTAGGTTTATTCTCTTAATCCACTCTTCTATCAAGGACTTGGAGGTGGACCAAGAGATGCCACAGAAGGGTTCTGGGCCCTGGAACAACGTTTCAGACCCCTCCCTCGCGAGGCTGTCCGCAGCCTCATTTCCCTCGATACCCCACGTTGAGAGTGCCTTGATGGCAGTTTGGCTGTCAGAAAAGATTTTAATGTTGGCGCCTTTCAGACCTTTCTCAAGGTTGAGCCTAGCGCAGGTCGCAATGGCATGTATCTCAGTCTGGAAAATAGAGGGCCACTTACCCATTGCAATCGAGACCTTGGAGTTGGGTCCTGCGACACCAGCCCCTGTGCCATGTTCCATCTTTGACCCGTCAGTAAACCAGTGGAGATGGTTTGGATCCCTAGGAAGAATAATTTCCTCCTACTCAGAGCGATCCGGGATAATTGCTTTGAATTTCCTTTGGAACCGCAGTTGACTAACCATATGGTCGGATTTTTTTTTATGTGAAAGACTAGAGTCACAGGAAGCGCCCTTTATACTGTGTCGACAATCTATTTTCTTCATATAGAGTGCAATGTCGAACAGCAGCTCTAGTCGGGGAAGAAAGGAACTGTCACAACCTACCCGCGATATTTTTAGTCCACCTACTCTCAACCATAACTATCGCGACTTTGTCATCGGGGCATCGAGAAACAACTCGCTGGAGTGTTATGCCTCCTGAAACGAGTTGAATCTCATCAACCAACCGATGACATGCGCTTTGGTGAAGCGGGGAAGGGCTAAGGAAGGCTATGACAGAAGGAATCAGGAATGTAAAGAGGGAAGAAAGAAGGAAAGTTATGTAGGTGGGAAAGTGGAAAAGGCGAAGGGCCGTGGGGCTGGCCGGGATACGCGGCAGATGGAAATGCTTGGGATATTTTTAAGGATATCCATGTGTCCTTTGACCGTATGGGGCCAGTTGGATGAGATCTGAAGTCTCAAGGCACTTATGGCGGCGGATTTCCATATGAAGAGATGCAAAGGGGTCAATCCAATGATTGCTTCCATTGCAGCTGTGGGGCAGGTCCGCATAGCTCCGGTAATGGAGAAGCAAGCAAGCCGTTGCAGCTTGCTGCACTTGAGAATCGACGTAACCTGTTTAGTCTTGGGCCACCAAACTATAGCAGCATAAGTGACAACAGGTTTAACGATCGTATTGTACATCCAGTACATCATTTGTGGTGTAAGACCCAATGTCCTACCAAGAAGCCTTTTGCAGGCCCATATGGCCCTTGTGGCTTTGCTGATGACGTAGTCAAGTTGAGCGGTCCAGTTCAGCCTCTTGTCTAAATTTACTCCCACATTGTTTCGTAGCTCAGGTTGAATCGGCTGTCGGCGTTCGTCTGCCTTTTTTCTGCAAATAAATTAATTTCCAAAAAAATATACTGTTCGCAAAGGATATTTTCCTGCCCGCCAGCCAGGTTCACGGACGAACGTGATTTGGATTTCAATTATTCTGATCACAAAGTGCGAGGTGAAAATTGTCCGAACACCTCCTTTTAAAACTTGCGTAAATAGTCAATTAAATTATTAAATAAAAGACGCACTTTCAAACACGTTATAAAATTTAATCCATAAATTCGCTTAATTCCTAACATTAGCTTACACTCAATTTATTATATAGTTTTAAAATTATTATTTATTTTACAATTATTCAAAGCAATTAATTAATTTAAATTCTTTTACCAATTTTGATGTACCAGTATTATTTCAGCAGTATAGTATTTTTTCCGCAGTCCTCGACGTATTCTGTTTTCGCTTCTAATGGGCAAAGAGACTTCTCCTTTCTTGCCCACATCTCTTTATAATCTCACCCTTAGCGGATTTCCTTCTCGCAGCTTCTTTCCAGGTCGTTGACCCCGACGATAGTTTCCCTGGACGATGGCTCGCTGTCTCGTTTCTTCTTTATGGATCAGCTGTTGACCTATATTTCCGATCGTCTTCGCTCCTCTGAATAGAGAAGACGAGGAAGAGCAATTTATTAAGCACGGGGAAGCATTTTGGCAACACTAATAAATAGCATTCTTTACGTATTTGTGTCGATCCCGGTCAGTGGCTGTGTTATATTCATTCAAAAACCGGGAGGGATATCGTTTCTCAGCAACCATCTCGGTGAAAACGCTTCACTTGGCTAAATGTTTGAAGCAGACCCTTCGCAAAACCTGAACAAATTTCACTACGCCTATGTCCGGGATCGACAATGTATTTTGTTGTTGTGGGGTAAAGTGAATGTATTTTGTTGTTGTGGTTAAAGTGGAGGGAGAGAATTGGAGAGAAAATTTCTTGATCCCAAGTGCTTCCCTCAAATCCGTGTACATGTACGCTATTTTCGGTTCCTTATCTTCTCTATTCAAAGCTTCGCTCTCTCCCATGCTCTCGGTTTTTATGTTGTTACTAGAGCTTTTGGTTCTTGTCCTCGGAAACTTCGGTGATGGTACTGCAGTTCCTCCAGCTTCGTTTGTATTCCCCTCACCATTTGTTGCCTTGGCTCTGTTGTTTTGCATAGTATTATGACAGTTGTCATATGGTCAGTGTCTTTTTGTGGTTTATTTGTGGGTGCTTATAAGGGCGCAGGAAAGTTTTTCTTAAGTTGTAGTTCCTTACTTCCTTTCGTTGTAGATCATCTCGGAACATACTCCCCCCCTTGGCATCGCTTCTAGTAGATGCCAAGATTAATACTGCTGGATCCATTCTTCGTCCTTCTAAGGCTGGATCTGTAACGAGAAAAAACATGTGGACAGGAAGGGTTATAGCGCCCTTACTCGCTTTCCGGAATGGGGGTTGGAAAATGAGAATCATTAGGATGTATATAATTCTCAGGTATGTGGATTATTTTTGGATTATATTAGTTTCATAAATTGATATTGTTTTTGTTTTAATTAGATTTGTATGTGTTTTGTTATGTGTTGATTTCTTTTAGATTTCTTCATGTAATGTATTTCCTCTTTTTATTTTTTTATTTTTTTTTATATTATTTTTTTTTTGTTTTTCAAAGACATTTTGAATTCAGTGCGTGGATTAATTTGATGAACCTTAAGTGATTATCATTGTTTGTGATATTGTTTTAAAGTTTAATTCGGGTTATCGGTCGTCGATTGAAATGGTAATTTGCAGAGTTTTGTGACTGGACGTTTCAGCACTCGATTTCTTGTTTTTATGGTTGCGACGCGTACCAGTCCGTCTGTACCTGGGCATACTTCTAGAATTCGACCGAGAGCCCATTGGCCTGGTGGTAGATCATCTTCCTTTAATAAGATTAATTCCCCTTTTTTCAAATTCGATTGTGTATTGGGCCATTTTGGCCTCTGTTGTAATCGACTCAAGTATTCATTCTTTCATCTTTTCCAGAAGTTCTGAACTAATCGTTGCATTAATTGCCACCTATCTAATCGGTTTATCTTTATTTCCATAAGTGATGGTTCTGGGATTGTCAATAAATTTCCTCCTATTAAAAAATGGGCTGGAGTTAAGGGAGTGTAGTCATTTGGATCTGTGCTTATCTCGGTGAATGGTCTGGAGTTTAGACATGCCTCTATTTGAGTTAGGGTCGTATTGAACTCTTCATAGGTAAGGTTCACGTTCCCAATGACTCGTTTGATGTGGTGTTTTGTAGATTTCACTCCAGCCTCCCATAATCCTCCGAAATGTGGTGACGATGGTGGTACAAACTTGAAATTTATTCCGTCGTTCTCCAGTATAGTGGCCATTTTATCATTTATTTGTTGTGCCAGTTGTTGTTGTTGTTTCTTGATTATCCGATTTGCTCCTACGAAGTTGGTACCGCAATCGCAAAATAAGTTGCTGCACAATCCTCGTCTGGAAGTGAATCGACGGAATGCAGCGATGAAACCTTCAGCAGTTAAATCGGTCACTAACTCTAGATGTAGCGCTTTTGTTGCCATGCACACGAAGAGGGCGATGTATGCTTTATATTTTTTCGAGTTTCGCCCTTTGTGTGTTTTAAGCTCGAACGGCCCGCAATAATCCACTCCGGTGTTGGTGAATGGGCGTGCCACTTGTACCTTTGGGGCAGGTAGGTTGCCCATCAGTTGGGTTTGTGTGACGGCTCTTTGTCTATAACAAGTTAAGCATTTATGAATTATCTGGCGGATCATGTTTCTCGCATTTAGTATCCAGTATTGTTGGACAAGGACTTGTGTCATCAATTGCGCGTCTCCATGCATTGTATCTCGATGTACCTTGTTAAGGATGAGCTCTGTAAGATGGCATTTATCGGGTAAAAGTATCGGGTGTTTTTGGTGGGGTGACAAGCCGGCATGTTGTAATCTGCCTCCAACGCGGAGAATGCCCTTGTCATCGATAAATGGAGTCACCTTCAATAATCGACTTTGGCATGGTAACGTTTTTCCTTGGCTGATTGCCTTGATCTCACAGCCGAATTCCCTTTGTTGATTCTGTCTTATCCAATACATTAAGGCATCATTTAATTCATCATTTTTTAAATACGCATTTCTCCTCTGCGACTGTGGCCTCTGGGCGTTGAAGATAAATCGCTTGCAATAGGCGGTTACACGAATAAGTTTGGTAAGCGATGAATATTTTGATTCTATTGTGTCGTTGTCGACGTTAATTTGTAAGTTTACAATCTTCCTTTGTTCCAGTTCAGTGTGTATTGCATGCTTTTCCTTCGGCCAATGATCTTCCGATTTCCGCAGCCAATCTGGTCCATTCCACCAAAGTGTGTGGTCACGTAATTCAGTTGGAGACATTCCTCGAGAGGCACAATCCGCAGAGTTTTGTTTGGTAGGCACATGTTTCCATATATTTTTTCCCAAAATGTCGTGTATGTATGAGACCCGATTGGCTATGAAAGTCTTCCATCTGGTAGGGTGACCGCTTAGCCATGCGATCACAATTTCCGAATCACTCCATGCATGACTCGTGTGCGGTGTATCTAATTTTAGTGATGTTGTCACATATCGCATTAGTTTTGCAAGTAATGCTGCTGCGCATAATTCCAGACGGGGCAGACTTATTGTCTTCAGGGGTGCAACCTTTGTTTTGGCAGCGATCAAAGTCGAATGTCGTTTTCCTTCTTCATTAACAACACAAAGGTATACGGCGGCAGCATACGCCTTCATGGAAGCGTCTGAAAACCCATGTAATTCTGTTTTAATATTTGTTTTTATGCAGTGTGTCCACCTGTTAATCTTGATGTTATCAATGTCTAATAAACCTTCCCGATATTTTAGCCAATCCGCCTTGAGATCGTGCGAGAGATCCTCGTCCCAACCAAGACCTTTCAACCATAGAGTTTGAATGAGGAGTTTGGCTTACAGTATTATGGGCGCCAACAACCCGAGTGGATCGAAGAGTCTGGACGTCTCGGAAAGAATTGTGCGTTTCGTCCAGTTCGTTCGATCCTTATTTACTCTGTACGCGTAGGATAAGGTATCGTTTGATGGGTGCCAGATAATGCCTAAGGCTCGTGTGCTATCATCGTGGGACATGTCGCAAGTAAGGTTTGTACCACGATATTCCATAGGTAATGCTTCTAGTATTTCTTTGTAGTTCGATGACCATTTTCGGAGCGAAAATCCACCTGCTTTCATCATCTTTAATAATTGATGCTGCGCTGCTAATGCTTCTTCAACAGAATCGGATCCAGACAACAGATCATCGACATAGAAGTCGGCCGCGGCGACTTCGGATGCCTTTGGGTATTTTGTTTTCTCGTCCATTGCTAGCTGTTGTATTACCCTTGTTGCTAAGTAGGGTGCGCTCTTGGTCCCAAATGTCACTGTCCTTAAGCGGTAATCCTCGATTGGCTGCTGAGGGGAGGTCCTCCAAACAATCCGCTGGTATTCTGCATCACCTGGTCTGACTTGAACTTGCCGATACATTTTCTCCAGGTCTGCATTAAAGGCAACTCGATGTTTCCGCCAACGGATTAATAACGCGGTTAACTCATCCTGTATCACGGCTCCCTTGAGCATCATATCATTGAGAGATGTACCACTCTCGGTTGACCTTGATGCATCGAACACAACTCTTAATTTGGTTGTAGTACTTGTTTCCTTGAAAACTCCATGGTGTGGCAGGTAACTGCAAGTGTAGGCGGTTGTTCCATTCAGCAATTGACGGTGTTCTTCTTCGCTTGATGTTACCTTCTCCATGTGTCCCAACGTTAGATATTCATTAAGGCATGCAGAATAATCTTCATGTAACCTAGGATCCTTGGCGAATCGTCTTTCCATTTGATGAAGCCGTGCGACTGCGATGTTTCTAGATTTACCTAAATGAAGCTCCTCGGTTGCTGGTTTAAGTGGTAATCGAACTTCATATCGTCCTTCTGAAGTTCGCTGCGTAGTCCTTTGAAATATTTGTTCGCTTTGGATTTCCTCTTCTGTGTTTAGTGCCTTGTCTGGTACCTCTTCGATTTCCCAAAAGCGCTTCAACTGATCATCCAATTCAATACGCACATTGAAGTTTTGTACTTGTACTGAATCGTGCTCTTGGTCATTCAATTCTCCGGAAAGAATCCATCCCAGTGCAGTATGTTGAGCTATAGGGCTTCCATTTATACTCTCTATCAATCCGCTCCTTATGATTTTACCATAAACTTCTGCTCCTAACAACAAGTCCGCCTTTCCTTGGCGATAGTATTGGGGGCTCTGCAAGTTCAAGATGTTTTATATGTTCCAAAGTTTGATGGGCGATGGAGTGCGTTGGCACAATGTCGGTCAGATTTTGAAGTACCAGTCCAGTCACTTCAATGCTATAATTACTACTTCTTAGAGGTTTGATGCTGAAGTTCGTTCTAAGTCTCGGACAGCTAAGATTTTTATTTTCTATTCCACGGATCCTCGCGTTAACTGGTTGTCCCTTTAGTTTTAGGTCTTGCATGATGGTCTCCGTGATGAAGGATGCTTGTGAGCCTTGATCGATCAGGGCACGAACCACCTGTTCTCTCCCACTTGGTGATACGACTCTCACCAAAGCAGTAGCCAATAATACCTGATTTGCTTTGACCTCACTCACAACATACGAACCATAATTTATTGGGCTGGTGCAATTTGTAGGTTGCTCGCTTGCCGAGGATGATGCATCCGCTGTTGGACCCGTTGCAACATTAACGCTAGCGTGGTTGGTGCTTGAATCGATCAGTTGCTCCTTTGCGCTACTGGATTGATGTGCTCTAGTGTCAGCTATCTTCTCGTTATGCAGTAAGGTGTGATGCCGTCAGTGTTGGCACCGTAATTTACCTCAAATTATTTACTTAGTTATTTACGGGTAAATAACATAATTATTTACAGGCAGTTTTAATGCGTAAATAAAGTAAATAATGTATTTAATGTAAAAAATCACAAAATATCGAATTAAAAAAATTATAAATTAGTAAAAAGATTTATTTTATTATTGATAAAAAAGTTAAAAACTTAAATTTCAGTCACTCCATCAGGTTCATCGTCTCCGTTATCATCGTAAATCTGGATACAATCTTCCATTCTGAGTGTCATATATAGATGCATAAGTTTTTTTGATTTTTCAAACGAGAGCCTATTTCTAATTGGGGTATGAATTAGGCTCCATTTAGAAAATGTACGCTCTATTTCTGCAGACGAAGCTGGTATTTTCAATAGTCTTATGGCTATCTTAGATAAAGAGGGAGCATAAAACTCGGCAGTTTTCCAAAATAAAATTGGACACTTTATATCCTTTTGGTACAGGGATTCAAATATGCCCTCTTTCGATTTATACTTATCCCATTCATCTAAACCATCTACATCCAAATTCTTTAACAGAAAGTTGTGAATAGCTGATAGGTTACTTTTAGATAAAAGGTCATTATCGTAATGCGGATGAACATAGTATGCCGTCAAGGCATAGTTGCTTGCGGCCATTTCCAAACGCGAATTGTAATAATGTTTGAAATCTTGTGGAACCTTCAAAGTAAGCCATAATTTTAATGCATCCGCTTGTGATGTTTTTGGATTCTGGCATTCATTAATAAGCTCACAGATGGGATCTAATATCTCTATGCTCTTCTTAATAGATTCAATAAAATTTTCATCGAAAATAAGTTTCATAATGTTTGGTTTTACTTTGTTACTCTCTGCAGCTATTACTTTCATTCCGGTCAAATTCAAAATTAGGCATTTATACGAGTCTCTGTACGAGCACCACCTGGTCTCGCAAGGTAATTTGATTTTACTGCCCCCTTTTTCAACCAAAACTTTCTCGAAATCAGGCTGCTTAAAAAATCGCAAAACTGCAGTAACTTGGTCGTTCAATTTATTATTAATAATTTCTTTTGCAAATAGATTTGCCGTATGACTATTGCATGTTGCGTGCCACACAACATGTTTCAAATTTTTTCCCATTTTTACCATATTACTAGCATTATCAGAAACTACGGCAAAAACATCAATATTGTAATTATTTTTGGCTAAGTCAATTGCTTCGCAGACTACTTCAGCCAACTGATCTCCCGTTTCAGAAATACCGTTGAAATTCCACGCTTCAATAAATACCTAATAAATCAAATTTTTTGTTATATTATATAATATTTTTAAGCTTTCAAATTCATACTTTATTCGTCAACGTGCAGTCGTGAAGAATACAAACGACTGTTTTGGTATTCGCAGAAGAATTCCTCCAGGAGTCGATCAATAAAACGGAGTCCTTCTTAACAGTTGCAGCTGATTTTGTTTTACAATCTTCATAGATTATGTCAAGCCATTTGGATGCAAGAGTTCTTCTATTGGGTACTTTTTGCGCAAAGGAAGGTCGAATGACCTTTACAAAATCCAAGAAAAACTTGGATTCAATTACATTAAACGGTATATTGCAACCGAAAAAAAATTTTGCCATTGCTGTAGTTACTTCAGTTATCTCTTTGTCGGTAATTTTGTCGACAAAACTGTTTAATCCTGAATTTTGACGACGTCTTTTTAATAATTTTGAATTTAAACAGTTATCCGAGGGTGATTGCGCGACGGACGAAGAAGCAGTCGAAGAAGAAGAAACAGATGATAATGATGATGTGGTTGTTCGTGCGAAATTCTCGTATTGTTGAGTTTGAGGTATTAAGAAAATTTCCTCGTTATTCGTAAGCTCAAACTAAAAAAATGTAGAATTAACTTATACTTTTTTTCTTGTATAGAAAAAGCTTTGCTTACATTGGAATCATCATCAGCAATCAAGAAAATTTCTTGCACTTCCTTCAGGCAACTTTCTTCTGAAACATTTATTTCAGAAGAAATTTCGGTAGAATTTAAATTTTCCTTGCTTGTACAAGTACTCTCAGAATCAGTTGATTCAGTTCCAGTTAATTTGAATTTGCAAGAATTTCTGTATGTTAAAAAAAATAACCAAATAGTAATTTAACTAAAACAAGGAAACAGAGAAAATTTATTTACTGTTACCTGTGAGCTTTAAGTCGCTGTAAAGCGGTATTTTTTAAGATTTTATTGCAAACGTGACACAATGCAGAAAGTTTACCCGATTCATCACTTTTTTTCATTGCAAAACCAAGCGATTTATAATTAATTGAAAATGGTCTTCCACCGGCACTTTTTACAGGATTTTCCATGGTGCGTTTCTATGGCTACAACCTGCTACAACCGAATGAAAGAAATGTCAAAAATAAGACAATCTTTACGTTATTTACGATAATTTACGTTATTGACATTAATTTACGTTATTTACGTTATTTACGTTTATTTACGTTATTTACGGTTAAATATCAAAAATCCTCTATTTACGTGTAAATTACCAACACTGGATGCCGTTGGTGGCATTGTCGACATCTTTGCTGACTGAGGCAATTCGTAGATCTGTGTCCCTGGCCAAGACAGTTGATACATAAAGACTTAGTCCTTGCTATTTCCATCCTCCTGGGTATGGCATATGATAAAAACTTGGAGCACTGTCTAATGCTATGTGCTTGAGCGCACAAAGAACATGATTGCTGGTTGGTGATGGGGAAATTTTTGGCATAGTTTCTCGTGTTGAATCTTGGACCTTGATTGGTAAAGGTTTGTTTCTTTGAAGAAATAGCCTCCAGTGTCCTAAATCGAGTCTTCAGAAACTCCTGCAACGTCTTCCAATTTGGTAGTTCGCCTTGTCCTCCAGTTGATTGTTCCCAGAGTTGATGGGTAGAAGAAGGAAGCCGCTTTACAACTAAATACACTATAAGTGGGTCCCAATTTCTTATCTCAATTCCTAAGTTGGTCAATGCTAGCAAACACTCTGTAGAGATGTCTAACAACGTCTTGATATTTGACGCTGTCTCAGATATAATAGCAGGCTGATTAAATAATGTTTCCAATTGAAACCACACCAACACCCTTTTATTATCATAACGTTCTTTGAGAAGCTCCCAAGTAGGTTGATAGTTATCCTCAGTTATTTGTAGATGACGCGTTAACTGTTCTGGTTCCCCTTCTAATAAAAGTTTTAAATATTGCAACTTTTGAACAGGTGCATAACTTTTATTTTCATGAACCATTGTTTTAAACAGATCATGGAAGGTGGTCCACTTTGTGTAATCTCCGTTGAACTTCTCTATCGTTAACTTCGGCATTTTTAATGACGTAGTGTTATTATTCTCGCGAGGAACGTGCTGTGAACTGATGGGCAATTGATTGATGGGAGAAGTTGACGGAGTTGACTTCTCAATGGCTGCTTCCAACATCGCGACATTTGTTATAAAGTAATCTTCGACCTTGTCAAAGACATCATCCACGAAATACTCACATTTAGTTTTATCAAACTTTTCCGTTGAATATTGGAGAACCAGAATTTGCTTGTGTCGTTGCTGGAATTCAGCCCATAGGTTTTCGAACTGCTCAAGTCTCCTCTCATAAAATGATTTTGTTCTTTTGTTGAGTGTTTGTTTCTTAGTATTGTTAATACACCCTTGTATTAACTCCCACTGAACCTTTTGTTGTGTAATTAAAGGTTCCATGATCTTAAAGCTTATATGTACACTTGGAAGTTATATATTAAGTAGATTTCAGCAAAAGATACACAACAAGGTAAGTTCAAAAAATTTCAATAAAATTTTAAAATTGGTATTTTATCAAGCTTCACCCCGATTTATTATTTATTATATGTAGTTATTTATTATATAATATGTACATACATATATTGTAAAAACTTTTGAATAAAACTCAAAACTAGTTGGGATGTGGGTTCGACCCTTTCGGTCCACACGATCAACTTCCCAGTATGATGGATGTTGAATATTATGATTGGATATTTTAATAATAAATGAACAATAGGCAATATAGAATATATGTATAATACCGAGAATTTGTCACAATTGTTTATCAATATTTTCGCTAAAATGTCAAACTAAATGTGCGCACTTACAAGATTAGGTATTAATGTGTTTCGGCACCTCAGTGAAGTCGATATAGTTTTTAGTTCACGCGGTATCGTGCAGGTACAAAAATCACTTAAGTCATTTAAACCAAAAAACCACTGGACCGAATATTATAAAAAATCTTTTCAGATTATATTGCCGCTAATACGCTTCGAACGGCACCTCAAGTAAGTCAATATCTTTTGTGGTTCGGGCCATATCGTGCAGGTACAAAAATCACTTACGCCGCTTAAACAAAAAACGGCTCGACCGAATTTTATGAAAATCTTTTCAGATCATATTTTGGTTAATACTCTTCGAACGGCTCCTCAACTAAGCCGATATCTTTTATAGTTCGCGCGATATTGTGCAGGTACAAAAATCACTTAAGTCATTTAAACCAAAAAACCGCTGGACCGAATATTATAAAAATCTTTTCAGATTATATTGTCGCTAATACGCTTCGAACGGCACCTCAAGTAAGTCAATATCTTTCGTGGTTCGGGCGATATCGTGCAGGTACAAAAATCACTTACTTCACTTAAACAAAAAAACGGCTGGACCGAATCTCATGAAAATCTTTTCAGATCATATTTCGGTTAATACGCTCGATATCAGCTTTGGTTCGCGCGATATCGTGCAGGAAAAAATGACCACATCCGTACGCACATACACACACACACATACTTCCTCCCAATTTTTTGCTTAAAATGCTCCTGGGACCTTGAAAGATGAAAATACGTTGAAATTTTCGATTTCGATTTTCGGACCGATTACAATAACTTCCTATACTGGGAAGTTAATAATTGCACTTTCGTTAGTCTTTATTTTTAAATTCTTTTATTTAACTTGCACTGTTTGTCGTCAAATCTTGGAAGTTAAATTTGACCCACTTCCCGGATTCGGATAGAGCTGAAATTTTGCATACACGTTTAGTTTGGATGACAATGCAATCTGGCCATTTTGTAAAAATATAAAGATAGCGGTTCCAAAATGGCGCCCGCTTTTATTTTACTTACACTGTTTGTCGTCAAATCTTGGAAGTTAAATTTGACCCACTTCCCGGTTTCGGATAGAGCTGAAATTTTGCATACACGTTTAGTTTGGATAACAATGCAATCTGGCCATTTTGTAAAAATATCAAGATGGCGGTTCCAAAATGGCGCCCGATTTTTGAAATTGTGCTCCGCGGCCCTCTGACATGGGTATCAAATGAAAGGATATGACAGTTAGAACACAATAAGCTATGTGGCGTCATTCCAAATTCAAAATGGCGGCCAACACTTACACTGTTTGTCGTCAAATCTTGGAAGTTAAATTTGACCCACTTCCCGGTTTCGGATAGAGCTGAAATTTTGCATACACGTTTAGTTTGGGTGACAATGCAATCTGGCCATTTTGTAAAAATATCAAGATGGCGGTTCCAAAATGGCGCCCGAGTTTTGAAATTGTGCTCCGCGGCCCTCTGACATGGGTATCAAATGAAAGGATATGACAGGTAGAACACAATAAGCTATGTGGCGTCATTCTAAATTCAAAATGGCGGCCAACACTTGCACTGTTTGTCGTCAAATCTTGGAAGTTAAATTTGACCCACTTCCCGGTTTCGGATAGAGCTGAAATTTTGCATACACGTTTAGTTTGGGTGACAATGCAATCTGGCCATTTTGTAAAAATATCAAGATGGCGGTTCCAAAATGGCGCCCGATTTTTGAAATTGTGCTCCACGGCCCTCTGACATGGGTATCAAATGAAAGGATATGACAGGTAGAACACAATAAGCTATGTGGCGTCATTCCAAATTCAAAATGGCGGCCAACACTTACACTGTTTGTCGTCAAATCTTGGAAGTTAAATTTGACCCACTTCCCGGTTTCGGATAGAGCTGAAATTTTGCATACACGTTTAGTTTGGATGACAATGCAATCTGGCCATTTTGTAAAAATATCAAGATGGCGGTTCCAAAATGGCGCCCGATTTTTGAAATTGTGCTCCGCGGCCCTCTGACATGGGTATCAAATGAAAGGATATGACAGGTAGAACACAATAAGCTATGTGGCGTCATTCCAAATTCAAAATGGCGGCCAACGCTAAATTGTGGAAAGCTTATAATAGACTAAAAAGTAGAAAATATAACCGATCAACTTCCAATTTTGCACACACTCGTAGTTCGGGTGGTTAATGTGTATGAATGATGAGATGAATAGTGGAGTTAAGGGTGAGTTGATAATAAAGAAGCAATACACGTTACAAAAAATCACAAACAAACACAGAGATGCTGCTGTCAACTAAATTCAACTACTCAAATACTGAACTCATGTCCGTATGCATAATTTCAACTAAACCCAGGTAGCAGAGCTGAGTCGAGTTCAGTCAACCTTAACCCAACTCGACTCCCGTTTACATGTAGTTAGACTTGGGTTCAATTTGAGTTCAACTCATCATGTATAAGTACTAAATGCAATCTGACCTTTTTGTAAAAAAAATCAAGAAGACGGTTCCGAGATGGCGGCCGTTTTTGCAATTATGTTCCACCGAGCCCACGACATGGGTATCAAATGAATACAGTAAACTGTGTGACGTAATTTTAAATCTAATAGAATTGCCATCATAAAATGCGGAATACATATAATAAACTAAAAAGTAGAAAATAAAATAAATGGTTAAAAAAAATTTTTAAAAAAAATTCTTTTCATTAACTAAAAAATGTACTGAAAAGTAAAAAATAAAAAATATTTTAAAGAAAGCGTGAAATTTCAATTTTAATGAAAAAGTTAATTAAAAGAATGGCGCATTTTTCATCAAAAAATTTTGTTAGAATTTGAAATTAACAAAGCAAAAAATTGAGGGTTATTGTAAATCTCACGCGATTTACAGTTATATTTTCAATTTTTGATGAAAAATGCGCCATTCTTTTAATTAACTTTTTCATTAAAATTGAAATTTCACGCTTTCTTTAAAATATTTTTTATTTTTTACTTTTCAGTACATTTTTTAGTTAATGAAAAGAATTTTTTTTAAAAATTTTTTTTAACCATTTATTTTATTTTAAATTCTTTTATTTAACTTACACTGTTTGTCGTCAAATCTTGGAAGTTAAATTTGACCCACTTCCCGGTTTCGGATAGAGCTGAAATTTTGCATACACGTTTAGTTTGGATGACAATGCAATCTGGCCATTTTGTAAAAATATCAAGATGGCGGTTCCAAAATGGCGCCCGATTTTTGAAATTGTGCCACTGTTTGTCGTCAAATCTTGGAAGTTAAATTTGACCCACTTCCCGGTTTCGGATAGAGCTGAAATTTTGCATACACGTTTAGTTTGGATGACAATGCAATCTGGCCATTTTGTAAAAATATCAAGATGGCGGTTCCAAAATGGCGCCCGATTTTTGAAATTGTGCTCCGCGGCCCTCTGACATGGGTATCAAATGAAAGGATATGACAGTTAGAACACAATAAGCTATGTGGCGTCATTCCAAATTCAAAATGGCGGCCAACACTTACACTGTTTGTCGTCAAATCTTGGAAGTTAAATTTGACCCACTTCCCGGTTTCGGATAGAGCTGAAATTTTGCATACACGCTTAGTTTGGGTGACAATGCAATCTGGCCATTTTGTAAAAATATCAAGATGGCGGTTCCAAAATGGCGCCCGATTTTTGAAATTGTGCTCCGCGGCCCTCTGACATGGGTATCAAATGAAAGGATATGACAGGTAGAACACAATAAGCTATGTGGCGTCATTCCAAATTCAAAATGGCGACCAACACTTACACTGTTTGTCGTCAAATCTTGGAAGATAAATTTGACCCACTTCCCGGTTTCGGATAGAGCTGAAATTTTGCATACACGTTTAGTTTGGATGACAATGCAATCTGGCCATTTTGTAAAAATATCAAGATGGCGGTTCCAAAATGGCGCCCGATTTTTGAAATTGTGCTCCGCGGCCCTCTGACATGGGTATCAAATGAAAGGATATGACAGGTACATAGAACACAATAAGCTATGTGGCGTCATTCCAAATTCAAAATGGCGGCCAACACTAAATTGCGGAAAGCTTATAATAGACTAAAAAATAGAAAATATAACCGATCAACTTCCAATTTTGCACACACTCGTAGTTCGGGTGGTTAATGTGTATGAATGATGAGATGAATAGTTGAGTTAAGGGTGAGTTGATAATAAAGAAGCAATACACGTTACAAAAAATCACAAATAAACACAGACATGCTGCTGCCAACTAAATTCAACTACTCAAATACTGAACTCATGTCCGTATGCGTAATTTCAACTAAACCCAGGTAGCAGAGCTGAGTCGAGTTCAATCAACCTTAACCCAACTCGACTCCCGTTTACATGAAGTTAGAGTTGGGTTCAACTTGAGTTCAACTCATCATGTATAAGTACTAAATGCAATCTGACCTTTTTGTAAAAAAATCAAGAAGACGGTTCCGAGATGGCGGCCGGTTTTGCAATTATGTTCCACCGAGCCCACGTCATGGGTATCAAATGAATACAGTAAACTGTGTGACGTACTTTTAAATCTAATAGAATTGCCATCATAAAATGGCGGAATACATATAATAAACTAAAAAGTAGAAAATAAAATAAATGGTTAAAAAAATTTTTTAAAAAAATTCTTTTCATTAACTAAAAAATGTACTGAAAAGTAAAAAATAAAAAATATTTTAAAGAAAGCGTGAAATTTCAATTTTAATGAAAAAGTTAATTAAAAGAATGGCGCATTTTTCATCAAAAAATTTTGTTAGAATTTGAAATTAACAAAGCAAAAAATTGAGGGTTATTGTAAATCTCACGCGATTTACAGTTATATTTTCAATTTTTGATGAAAAATTTTTTAATGTCTTTTATTTTTTTTAATGTCTTTAATTTTCTTAATGTCTTTAATTTTGTGACTCGTTTATTATTATGATATTATTTAAAAGAATATAATAAGATTTCAAAATTACTCACTGTGGTTTTATTTCATACTCGTACTCCGTAATTCATAAAGTATTCTTCTCTATTATTGCCCTTGTGATCTACGGGGGATGCTGTTGTGTTTGGTGTCTTTCTTTTGTTGAGTAGCTGTTGCTTCCACTAAATTTCACTATTACTGTTTAAATTTTCACTAGCTGTTTATGATTGTAACTGAATACTGAAAATTTTCCGTTAGTCGATTTCTGTTACACGACCGTTAAAAGGTTTCGTTCAAATTTTCCGTTAGTGATTCCGTTCGTTGTTTTTCACAAATTTTAAATTTTTAGTTTCTCGGGTTCCGCGGTTTCACTGAAGTTTCACAGATTCGCGATCGATTGATTATTCACAGATTCGCGATCGTTAAGTTAAGGCTTTCACAAGTTCACAGGTTGTTTGTTCTTAGTTGTAAGCTAAGCCTTTCACAGTTTTTTGATTTCGATTATCCGCGGATTGCTACCGAACTTTTGTTTTAGTTATCACTTCACTTGCTGGTTTTCTTCCTCATGTGTTTCTGCTATCCGGCTCGAAGGACCATGTTTCGTAGCTCAGGTTGAATCGGCTGTCGGCGTTCGTCTGCCCTTTTTCTGCAACTAAATTAATTTCCAAAAAAATATACTGTTCGCAAAGGATATTTTCCTGCCCGCCAGCCAGGTTCACGGACGAACGTGATTTGGATTTCAATTATTCTGATCACAAAGTGCGAGGTGAAAATTGTCCGAACACCTCCTTTTAAAACTTGCGTAAATAGTCAATTAAATTATTAAATAAAAGACGCACTTTCAAACACGTTATAAAATTTAATCCATAAATTCGCTTAATTCCTAACATTAGCTTACACTCAATTTATTATATAGTTTTAAAATTATTATTTATTTTACAATTATTCAAAGCAATTAATTAATTTAAATTCTTTTACCAATTTTGATGTACCAGTATTATTTCAGCAGTATAGTATTTTTTCCGCAGTCCTCGACGTATTCTGTTTTCGCTTCTAATGGGCAAAGAGACTTCTCCTTTCTTGCCCACATCTCTTTATAATCTCACCCTTAGCGGATTTCCTTCTCGCAGCTTCTTTCCAGGTCGTTGACCCCGACGATAGTTTCCCTGGACGATGGCTCGCTGTCTCGTTTCTTCTTTATGGATCAGCTGTTGACCTATATTTCCGATCGTCTTCGCTCTCTCCCATGCTCTCGGTTTTTATGTTGTTCCTAGAGCTTTTGGTTCTTGTCCTCGGAAACTTCGGTGATGGTACTGCAGTTCCTCCAGCTTCGTTTGTATTCCCCTCACCATTTGTTGCCTTGGCTCTGTTGTTTTGCATAGTATTATGACAGCTGTCATATGGTCAGTGTCTTTTTGTGGTTTATTTGTGGGTGCTTATAAGGGCGCAGGTAAGTTTTTCTTAAGTTGTAGTTCCTTACTTCCTTTCGTTGTAGATCATCTCGGAACACACATATTTGACTGAGTCTGAGTACTCGACTGTGGTATTCTGGCTACAGATAGGACGTAGGTCCACTTTGTAGCGTTTGGAAAAAGGTACCAGGACAGCCTTATTTGGGTTGATTGACAGACCCTCCTTGGTACACCATCTTTGAACTTCTCGAAGTGCTGTTCTCATGACCTCTGTAATGGTCAAGTCAAACTTCCCAGAGACAATGATGGCAAGATCATCTGCATAACCGATGACATCGAAACCAGATTCAGATAGTTTGATCAAGAGTTCATCCACAACTAGTGACCAGAGTAACGGGGATAAGACTTCACCTTGAGGGCACCCCTTAATAGCCTTAACACTAATGGTGGAGACACCTAGAGTAGAAGAAATGTCACGATCTGCAAGCATGGCATTTATCCACTCAATCGTGTGAGGATCCAGATTTCTGAGAGCCAGTACGCTAGAGATGGAATCATAGCCAGTGTTATCGAAAGCACCTTCGATGTCAAGGAACGCGCATAAGGCAGTTTCCTTAGCGAGGAAGGCCTTTTCGATTTTACTGACCAGGTGGTGTAAAGCAACCTCTGTTGATTTACCTTTAGAGTAAGCGAACTGGGAGCTATGTAGAGGGAGGGAGACCTCCAGTTTGCACCTAATATGAAGGTCTAGCAGCCTTTCCATTGTTTTCAAAAGAAAAGAGGTTAAGCTGATAGGTCTGTACGATTTAGGCAGCTCGAGGGGTCTGTTGCCCTGTTTCGGGATAAAAACCACCACGACTTTCCTCCAGATGGTTTGAATGCATCCCCAATTGAAGCTGGCTCTAAAGAGGCAGACCTGGTTATTGAGGATCAGATCGAGGCCTTTCTGAAGAAGTGCCGGAAAAATTCCATCTCCTCCGGGGGACTTATAGGGTCGAAAAGAGGCCCCTGCCCATTTAACCTTGTCACGGTCGAAGATATTCCCTGAAAGACTGCGGGAATAGCGGTCTGGGATGGTCCTATGACTACACCGAGGATCCAATGGATAAGCGGTCTGGAGGATTGACCCTGGAAAGTGCTCTCTTAGCAGGCACCTTAAGGTTTCCTCATGGTTAGAGGTGTTGGAGCCATCCTCCTTTTTGAGAAGGCCCACTCCGTTGAAGGAGTCTTTGGAAAGTAGCTTTTGGAGTCTAGTCGTGTAACTGTCGGGGTAATTTGTGCCGGAGCACGAAGAAGGGAGTGGGCCCTAAAGGCCAGAAAGTCATCGTCACAAAAACAAGGGACGGAGAAGGGGTGAACCAAGAAGGAGTGGCAGGGACGGTCCGACCGCCGGGAGGGTATCGCCTAGAATACTTGTATCCCCTGCACCTGAGGTCGGCACGACTTGCGATGCTCAAGCTAGTTTGCCGGATGGGGTGGGGTTCGTGGTGCAGGGATACAGAAGGGGTGACAGTTAGACTGTTTAAAACTCGTGCCATTTAAAAAAAATTTAACGAAAAAAAGGGGGCGATAATGGGGCTACGTGAGCCGTCCGGGACCAACGAGAAGGGGGTCAAGAAGGGAGAGAGAGAAGGTAGTCATTGGTCACCAGTCATGTTTGGGCTACCTTATACAAGACAATGTAAAGGAGGTGGAGTGCACTTTCCCTAGTTAGGGTCATCCATAATCCATCATAAATTCTCTTTAGCCAATGTGACGAGCAGGATAGATTGAGTTCCTGGCGTGATCGTACCGTCTAGTCGGGAGTGTGTTTTTTTGTTTATTTTTGGCAGGTTATCAGAATCTCATGTGTCATTTATGGGAAGTAACGTTCCGCCTAGCGGGGATTAGTTCATCATGCAACCCCGCCTTATAGTCCTCTAGTAGTGTTCGTAAGATTGTAATGAGTCAGTCCGCTCCTGTCAAACGACAAAAACAACGCGAGAAGCACGCAATAACCGTCAACCAAGGGGTTAGGGGGAAACTAAAAGGTACTTTACGACCAGTTAAGTATAATTCGGAAAGAGATGCAGATACGCGGTTAAGGTTTAAGCGGCATAAGATTCCAAGCCAATGGTAGAGTGTTAGTAGGATCACAACCAGTCGTTTGCCTACTCAAAGCACGAATCAAGTTCGGTAGTAGTGACTGGGATCCTGTGTGTGTGTGTCTATTTAAATCAAAATTATCAGAAAAGTACCCCAGGTGGATGATGTTCAGAAACATATATAGGTGTAACCATATATCTCTAAGCGCACTCATCAAAAAAATTAAACAAGGTGGTTTGGAATTCAAGATACTTTTAGTTATGATCCAAATGCGCTAATCAGAAGGATAGTTAAGTTTGAGTAGAATTCAGTAGCATATACATATATATGTGTCTACTTGCGGATCATGTTGAGTGCCGCTGGCCCACCGGTTCCTGTTGTCTTCTTTTTTTGGGGTTGGCTGAAAAATACACTCGCAAAACTAGTAAAACACGGCACTTCAATTAATTATACTTTATTTGCACATTGCTTTTTTAATTGCACATTATAAAATTTCTTGCACATTTAAATTACTTTCAATTTAAGATTAATTTCAATTCAAACTTTTCGTACTATTGAACGATCCGGTGGCCCAGCAAGAACTGCCCTCCAAAGCTTTCTTGATGGCGGTTCTTGCCTCGGCCACGGTCCACGCGTTCAGGAATTCGGCTAACTCAGCATTTATCGCTTTTGATAAATGCTGAGCTAAAATGCTTAGGTGTTCAAAATTGAAGCGAGAACTGATAGCGGTCATGCATTCGAAGAATGCTTACTTTGAAATTTAAATAATTAAAATGAGATTGAAATTTGATACCGCTCGTGCATACAAAGAATGCTTTGATAACATTTTGGAGACATTTAATATCAACATCCTGAACGTGGGGACCGTTTACACAATGTAATGATTATTGATTGGTTACAATGTAATGAGTGGGCATAACAATCAAAACAAAAATTCAAAATCCTATATTTTTATATATTATTATTCAAATATAAAATATTGGTCAATATTATTCAAGACCCTCGCGGTATATAAGTAAAAAGAGATTTGCAACTTATAAATTCTTATCTGCACTCTTCAACGGTACTCCAAATGAGGAAAAATCAAAAACTCTCATTGCATATATCAAAAAAAACTTATCCAACGTGATTTGCAACTTATAAATTCTTAACCGCACTCTCCAACTGTACTCCAAATGAGGAAAACTCAAAAAATATTATTACATTTATTTAAGAAAACTTATCCAGCGAGATTTGCAACTTATAAATTCTTAACTGCACTCTCCAACTGTACTCCAAAATGATGAAAAATCAAGAACTATTATTACATATATCTAAAAAAAACTTATCCAGCGAGATTTGCAACTTATAAATCCTTATCTGCACTCTCCAACTGTATTCCAAATGCTCAAAAATCAAAAAACTATTATTACATATATCTAGAAAAAAACTTATCCAACGTGATTTGCAACTTATAAATCCTTATCTGCACTCTTCAACGGTACTCCAAAATGATGAAAAATCAAGAACTATTATTACATATATCTAAAAAAAACTTATCCAGCGAGATTTGCAACTTATAAATCCTTATCTGCACTTTCCAACGGTACTCCAAATGAGGAAAAATCAAGAACTCTTATTGCATATATCAAAAAAACTTATCCAACGTGATTTGCAACTTATAAATTCTTAACTGCACTCTCCAACGGTACTCCAAAATGATGAAAAATCAAGAACTATTATTACATATATCTAAAAAAACTTATCCAGCGAGATTTGCAACTTATAAATTCTTAACTGCACTCTCCAACGGTACTCCAAAATGATGAAAAATCAATAACTATTATTACATATATCTAAAAAAACTTATCCAGCGAGATTTGCAACTTATAAATCCTTATCTGCACTCTCCAACGGTACTCCAAATGAGGAAAACTCAAAAACTATTATTACATTTATCTAGACAAAAACTTATCCAACGTGATTTGCAACTTATAAATCCTTATCTGCACTCTTCAACGGTACTCCAAATGAGGAAAACTCAAAAACTGTTATTACATATATCTAGAAAAACGTATCCATCGTGATTTGCAACTTATAAATTCTTAACTGCACTCTCCAACGGTACTCCAAAATGATGAAAAATCAAGAACTATTATTACATATATCTAAAAAAACTTATCCAGCGAGATTTGCAACTTATAAATCCTAATCTGCACTTTCCAACGGTACTCCAAATGAGGAAAAATCAAAAACTCTTATTGCATATATCAAAAAAACTTATCCAACGTGATTTGCAACTTATAAATTCTTCACTGCACTCTCCAACGGTACTCCAAAATGATGAAAAATCAAGAACTATTATTACATATATCTAAAAAAAACTTATCCAGCGAGATTTGCAACTTATAAATCCTTATCTGCACTTTCCAACGGTACTCCAAATGAGGAAAAATCAAAAACTCTTATTGCATACATCAAAAAAACTTATCCAACGTGATTTGCAACTTATAAATTCTTCACTGCACTCTCCAACGGTACTCCAAAATGATGAAAAATCAAGAACTATTATTACATTATATCTAAAAAAAACTTATCCAGCGAGATTTGCAACTTATAAATCCTTTTCTGCACTTTCCAACGGTTCTCCAAATGAGGAAAACTCAAAAACTATTATTACATTTATCTAGAAAAACGTATCCATCGTGATTTGCAACTTATAAATTCTTAACTGCACTCTCCAACTGTACTCCAAAATGATGAAAAATCAAGAACTATTATTACATATATCTAAAAAAACGTATCCATCGTGATTTGCAACTTATAAATCCTTATCTGCACTCTCCAACGGTACTCCAAATGAGGAAAACTCAAAAACTATTATTACATTTATCTAGAAAAACGTATCCAACGTGATTTGCAACTTATAAATTCTTAACTGCACTCTCCAACTGTCTTCCCAATGAACCAAAATCAAAACTGCTCGTCACCACCAAAAAAATTTTTCCCACCATCCATCACCGGCCCAGATCAACCTCGTTAGCTTGCATTCCTGCGTTGGTTCTCCGCATTTCCTTGTGTTTCTCACATTTACTGGATCGGGTAGTTGCCAGATCAGGATAAAAAAAATTAGGAACTGATTTGTGGAATCAGCCAACAAGTGGAGGCCTTGTTGCCATTTATGTTTATAGATTTTGACTTAGTTAATTTGTGTCCAAAGTCCAATTTGGCGCTTATGCCCGTTGTGGGGGTAAGATAATGCGCTTTAGAGGCTTGCTCCATGGGGCGGCCGTTACAGTCGCCTCTGGTAGAGTCTGAATGCTCTCACAGTGTTTCCGCCAGGCAATCCTTTTGGAACGTCTCAACTCCTTGTTATAGGCTGTTAGGGTGAACCTATATTCCTCCCAATACCCGGTGTGTTTTGCTCTATTGAACAATCTCCTAACGTCTCTACGCATTGCAGCTAATCTGTCATTCCACCAGGGCACCTTTCGCGATGACTGAAAGGAAGAGACAGTGTTGCTGTCATGGTAGGAAGAGATCAGCACGTCAGTAAGCTGCGTGGCCGCATTCTCCAGTTCATACACTGAGCTGATAGAAGCCGCAAGCTGATCAGATTTCGAGGCTACAAGCCCCACAAGAACAGGAGCGGATATGTGGAAGGCCCACAATGTCAAATCTAATGTGCAGATGATCCGACAGTGAGGCCTCGTCCAGAACACGCCAGTTTTCAATCCTGTCGTATAAAAGCCTGCTCGTGAAGGTGAGGTCCAGCACCTCCTTTCTACTAGCAGTGATAAAAGTGGGTTTCCATCCTCTATTTGCAATATCTATGTTATTCGTAACGAGAAATTCTAGAAGACACTCACCCCTTTGGTTTACATCGGTACTCCCCCAGATGGAGTGGTGAGCATTTGCATCACAGCCGATGACGAATTGCCGGTTCGTCTTGCGACAGAACTCAATGAGATCTTGAACCTCCTGGGGTGGCACTACTGCTACATCCCCGGAAAGTAAGCGGACGCAAGAACGATTTCTTGGAATCCGTTGGCGGTGGGAACCGCAACCGAGATCGCCACTAGATCTCTGGAAATAAAGTTGGTAATGGAGAGATGAGTAAGACGATTGTCAATTAAAAGGGCAGCGCGAGGCGCCCCGCATCTTCGATCATATACTAATTTACTTGAGCCAGTGGTAAGTCCTCTGACTTTACCATCGGTTACCCAAGGCTCCTGAATGAGAGCAAGGGTAAGATGCCTCTCCGCGTAAGTCTTGCACAGGGTGGAGGATGCCTCTTTCGCATGGTGTAAGTTTGCTTGGAGTGCCCTTATGGCGCTCATTTTTTCTCCAAGGAGCGTATGACAAGCCCGGTCTTCTTGGCCTGTCTAGGACCCTTTGTCCTACCATCTTTCCCCTTGGGGGTGCTGATTTGCCCCGTGCTCTGACTCCAGGTTCGGCAGGCGTGTTCTTTTTCCGCCCAGCAGTTTGCTCTGCTACAGGCTCCCTGGCGCATGCTGCAGATGCGGGGGTCGGATTTGGAACAACGCCAGATGGACCTGGAGTCGTTGCGAGAGCAGCTCCGCCTTCGGATGTAGTCCATTCAAAACGTGGGGGAGGGGGTGTTCCAAAATAACACCGTTAAGAAAATCGAACCCTAAACGTTTTTGGAGTCGCTGACCACGAAAATCAAGGTCCCGCTCCTAATTTTAGGGCGTCACCCCTAAAAATGCAAAAAACACCCCTTTTTAGAGGGTTTTTGCGATTATTTCAGTAATAATGAAAACTAATGCAATGAAATGCACTTTTTTTAATATTTATTTGCGAAGGTGGTTGATTTATACAAAATTAAGGCGAACTTAATGGTAAGGGGTACTCCTAAAGGGTTGAAACTACCCCTAAATTGGCGAAAAATGGCAAAAATTGTAAAAAAATTTTTTTTTCAAGTTTATGCTTGAAATTCATTTGTGGGCGTACTCTCAGGCAAAAATAAATTATTTTCATTGAAAACTAGGGGGTGATCCAAAATAACACCGTTAATAAAATCTAACCCTAAAGGTTTTTGGGGTCGCTGATCTCGAAAATCGAGGTCCCGCGGTCCTAAAACTAGGGCGACACACCTAAAACGGCAAAAACCACCCCTTTTTAAGGGGTTTTCGCGATTATTTCAGTAATAATAAAAACTAATGCGTTGAAATGCACTTTTTTTAATATTTATTTGCGAAGGTGGTTGATTTATACTAAATTAAGGCGAACTTTATGATAAGGGGTAGTCCTAAAAGGTTGAAACTACCTCTAAATCGGCCAAAAATGAAACGGCGAACATATGAAACAGGAATCCATATTTGAAACAACTAACAGCACAGAAAATCGCAAAGACTAACTATTCTACTTTTATGCAAAAAAATCGAATGGTAGTATTTAATTGGGAATTGTTCACCACGAATTATTTATTTATTGTATTATCAAAATTATAAAAACACTAGCTGGGACCCTGTGCGCCTACGCTGCACCCATAAGTCAATAGTAAACAATAAAAACCATCCATTGACTTAATATTTTTCGAGATATGAATTTTACACAGATGAAATGCCTCAAAGAACATGGGTCTTGCGTCGGCCGCCATGAATCGGTATATTGAGTCTACTACATTGCTTATTGTATTCTCCTTAACATACCCTTTCATTTGATACCCATGTTGAGGTGGTTGTGAAGAAAGTGGTAATCCGGCCTCTTGAGACGGCCGCCATGGATCTAAAGATATATTTTGTATACTACATTGCTTATTGTATTCTACTTATCATACCCTTTCATTTGATACCCATGTCGAGGTGGTTGTGAAGAAAGTGGTACCCCGCCCTCTTGAGATGGCCGCCATGGATCTAAAGATATATTTTGTATACTACATTGCTTATTGTATTCTACTTATCATATCCTTTCATTTGATACCCATGTCGAGGTGGTTGTGAAGAAAGTGGTACCCCGCCCTCTTGAGATGGCGGCCATGGATCTAAAGATATATTTTGTATACTACATTGCTTATTGTATTCTACTTATCATACCCTTTCATTTGATACCCATGTCGAGGTGGTTGTGAAGAAAGTGGTACCCCGCCCACTTGAGATGGCCGCCATGGATCTAAAGATATATTTTGTATACTATAATACATTGCTTATTGTATTCTACTGGGGTTTGGGTTAGGACAGCAAAGAGAACGGACGTGTGCTGTTCCGGTCCCTAAAAAACGCGCTGACTCAAAAAAAAAAACAAAATAATAAAACAAAACTGTGATAGAGTTATAGTGAAAAGTTAAAACCAATAAAAAAGTGCACAAAAAAACTCTAAAAAAACAGTGACAAAAAAAAACAACGAGCGCAGTCTAACGCGAAGGCCCATCACCCTTCACTAGACACGACCGGACCGACGAACGGCGCAAGTAAGTACCCTTGCTCCCTACCCTCTCTCGCATCTCGGTCCTGCAGGTGCCGCGGCCAAAATCTGTCGGTCGATGAAATTTGCCCCGTCTCAAAAGGCATAACACTTTGACGAGGACAAATTTTATTGACTCTGATGGTTGCGGCAAATGTAATGCCGGGAAATATTCCCGAGAACGTGGCGATTGAGCCCGCGCAACCGAAGTCCCGTTACGAGTCAAGTTTTGGTATTGACTTTTGTAACATTCGTGGACTTCAAGCGAATTTCTCTTTTGTTGAGTGCCACTTATCTAATTACAAACCCCCAATCTTCGCACTTAGTGAAACCCAAATATCACCCGATAATGATTTAGGTTATTACCAGGTGTCGGGGTACACTTTAGTGCACAATCTCTCCCCCCATAGGGGTATTGCCATTTATGTTAGGGACGACGTGGCTTATTGTAAAATACATTCAAGCACAACTTCAGATTTTAATTATCTTTGGATCAAAATCATTTTCCAAAGCCACGTCATATTCTTCTGCTTCCTATACAGAAGCCCTAACATAAGTAACGAAGCCTCCACCTTATCTTTTGATACTATTTCCGAACAAATCTTGGGATTTTTGTCGTCCAATCCTGAGTGTGAAATCATCGTTGCGGGTGATTTCAATGTTCACAACGTTAAATGGCTGACTTACTCAAATGGCACCAGTATTTCTGGCAAGGACGTCGAGCTCTTTGCAGACATCAATAACTTGCATCAAATTGTGGGTCATCCCACAAGAGTCCCTGATGTTGCTGATCAAGGAAGATATCTCCTTGATCTTTTTCTAACTTCTCATTCAGCGCGTTACTCCGTCGAAGTTGATTCACCTCTCGGCAATTCAGACCACTGGCTAATCAGTGCTAACTTCCCATTCGAATTTCCCACCCCTCCCAAACCAGTTCGAAGAACTGTATGGCATTATGGGAAGGCCAATTGGCTGGGGCTTATTAATTTCTTCCAGTATACAGACTGGAACCTGTGTTTCCGGAATAGAAACGCCAACTCTGCCGCTATCCGTATCACCCGGATCATACAGGCAGGAATGCATTTGTTCATTCCCCATTCTACCAAATCTGTGAAGCCTAGGCCCAACAGATGGTTTAATCGAGAGTGTATGAATGCAATCAAAACAAAAGAAGCCGCCTTCCGAGCGTACAAGAGCTTCCCGAGTGAATCGCTCCGTTTAGAATACATACAACAAAGAAATTCTTGTAAAACCGCCATCAAAAAGGTCAAAACCTTATTTGACAACAAATTGAGAAGTAAACTCCTAAATGCAACCTCCGGTAGCAAAAACTTCTGGTCCTTGGTAAGTTCCATCAAGAAGAATTTCACTACAACTTCAACCCCTTCCTTTATTCACAATGAGAAGGTAATAGCAGACAGCAAATCCAAGGCCAATTTATTAGCATCTATGTTCGCTTCGAATTCTTCTTTACCCGAAACTGATGTGCTACCCCCTGTTTCCGAGCGTAACGCCCATTCAATGGACAGGGTTTTTTTCAGGACTCGCGAGGTGTACAGGTGCCTCAAAGAGCTCGATGCCAACAAATCCACTGGACCCGATAATATACCCCCTATCGTCTTAAAACAATGCGCCTCACCTTTGGCTAAACCTCTGCGCAAATTATTTTCCCTCTCATATTTCTCCGGAGTTTATCCCGACTCTTGGAAACTTGCCCATGTTCAGCCCATACCGAAAAAAGGTGATTCCAGCGATCCCTCCAATTACCGCCCAATAGCAATTACTTCTATTCTCTCCAAAACCATGGAGACGATAATCAACAAAAAGCTTATGGGATATCTAGAATCCAACCTACTCATAAACGACAGACAGTATGGCTTCCGACAAAAAACATCCACTGGCGATCTTTTAGTCTGTCTTACAGAACACCTCAGCCGTAGTCTGCATGAATCCGGTGAGTCTAGTCTGGTTGCTCTGGATATCTCCAAGGCTTTCGATAGAGTTTGGCACACAGCCCTGTTAGCTAAACTCAAAGCTATTGGAGTTGACTCACTTCTACAGAAGTGGATTGAGAGTTTCCTTTTTGGCCGTTCAATCAAAGTAGTATTGGATGGCGTCAAATCCGCATCCCACCCGATCTCTGCGGGGGTCCCCCAGGGGTCAATTTTATCACCGGCCCTATTTCTCATATTTATAAATGACCTTCTTTCAATCCCTTCCAACCCACTCCTCAGCTTCGGTGACGACGGTACTCTACGTTACTCGTACAGCGTCGATACAAGACAGACTCATGCCAGATCCTGTCTTGATGATCGCGAGCTAATGTCCAAGTCGATTATAAATGACATTAAGCTGATTCTAGAGTGGGGAAAGAAGAATAGTGTTGAATTCAACTCCGACAAAACCAAGTACTGTCTTATCTCCAAAAAGAAGTTCAACGCCTCACCATCCTTGAAAGTGGATGACGTGGTACTAAAGGCCGACCCATCCCTACACATCTTAGGCGTGACTTTAGCCAAAGACTTGCGATGGAATGACCACATATTCCAAATCGCCAAACAAGGATCTCAGTGCTTGGGATTTCTTAAGAGGTGCAAGTTCCTCCTCCAGCCATCGGCCCGTGCTGTTATTTATAAATCCTACATTCGGCCTCTTCTCGAATATAACTTCCTCGTTTGGGGCGGCGCCCCAATAACCATCTTGGCATGGTTAGATAAGGTGCAAAAAAGGGCACTTAAGTTAATTGATGACGACACCGCCTGCTCCACCATCGACCCCCTGGGCCACCGTAGGAATGTAGCAGCACTGACAAAATTTTATCGCTACTACCACAGTGACTGTTCCTCCGAGTTAAACGCTCTCCTGCCTCCACGGCAATCTTATACCCGCAACACCAGATTAGCCCACTCGTCTCATTCCCTTCACCTGCAACTACCCTTTTCACGCACTCAACAGGATATGAATTCGTTTGTTAATAGAACAACTCGGCTGTGGAATAACCTCTCGCAGTCAGTATTTCCGAACTCCTACAATATCCAAGAGTTCAAACGCAGGGTTCATCACCACCTTCTTCAATACCCCCCCGTACCTTTTAATCCTTAACCTATGCCCCCCCCTCATCCCTCCCCCGTACTAAGCTTACTGCTAGACATTGCACCATGACATGACAAATGACATGACGGACTAGTAGTACAAAGGGTGACTCCTGAGCTTAGCACTGCCACATAAAAAAAAAAAAAAAAAAAAAAACTTATCATACCCTTTTATTTGATACCAATGTCGAGGTGGTTGTGAAGAAAGTGGTACACCGCCCTCTTGAGACGGCCGCCATGGATCATTTTAGTTTCAATAGCGTCATGGCCTACCTATTGTTTGACAGCTGCGTAAATTTGAAATTTTCATTAAATGTAATGATTCAATTTAATGACAATTTTACATTTGTCAAACAATAGGTAGGCCATGAAGCTATTGAAACTAAAATGAAGTGAAAATTCCTAAAATTACCATTTTTGTTTGGATTTTGCAGCTGTTTTTTTGGTTAAAGGTATAAAAAATAGCCTACGACCTATTCTCAGACCTACCAAATATACACAAAAAATTTCATGCAAATTGGTCAACCCGTTTCGGAGGAGTACGGTAACAAACACTGTGACACGAGATTTTTATAGATATAGATAATCCACATCACAGCAAATCACAATGTCTCACTATTTTATCTTTATTAAAATTTGAAATAATTAAAGGATGTTATGAACACTATCGTATTTACTTTCAAACTGACTTCATTTGTTAAAAAAAATCCTTTTTATATAATCGTACATCACATTACATTACTCACTAAATTAGATTATTACTTCAACTTCCAAGTAACTGCAATTAAAATTTACTAAAAAACAAATTCGGGTGCAATATCTTAATTTTATTACTTTGCCTCCGTTTTTACCTGCCTAAATGTTATTGTAAAAAAAAGGACCACCCCATTATTCAGAAGTACCTCAAATAAATTAGGGTACATATTTCGCAATTATTGTGTGATTGTCGTTTTTACAAAAATGCAGAGTTTATTTAAAGATTCCACGAAATGAAATATTTGTTAATATATTTTTTTTTTCTTTAGGGGTGGTTTAACCTCTGTACAAAGGAGTTTATAGTGAAATGTTCCAAATGTTGTAATGATTACAAATGGAAAATAAAATTTAAATGTAAAACAATAAATTTTAATTTGTTTCAATTACAATTTTAATGTGGGGGTAGCTGTACCCCCTTAAGAGTTCAAAAAATTATTTTTTTTGCTGATAATACCTTTTGAACCAAATTTCAAAGAAAAAGCAAAAAAAAATTTGCAATATTTTTTATATTAAGTTGTTTTTATTATAGTAGGGGTAGTTTTAACCCCTTAAGGGTTGAAAATAATTTATTTGTGCCTGACAGTACGCCCACAATCGAATTTGAAGCATAAACTTGAAAAAAAAAAATGTTTACAATTTTCGCCATTTTTGGCCGATTTAGGGGTAGTTTCAACCCTTTACGACTACCCCTTACCATGAAGTTCGCCTTAATTTAGTATAAATTAACCACCTTCGCAAATAAATATTAAAAAATGTGCATTTCATCGCATTAGTTTTCATTATTACTGAAATAATCGCGAAAACCCCCCAAAAAGGGGTGTTTTTTGCAGTTTTAGGGGTGACGCCCTAGTTTTAGGACCGCGGGACCTCGATTTTCGTGATCAGCGACCCCAAAAACCTTTAGGGTTCGATTTTCTTAAAGGTGTTATTTTGGAACACCCCCCTAGTTTTCAATGAACTATGTATATTCTAGGGGTACTTTTAACCCCTTAAGGGTTGGAAATAATGTTTTTTTGCCTGACAGTACGCCCACAATCGAATTTGAAGCATAAACTTGGGAGAAAAAAATTTACAATTTTTGCCATTTTTCGCCAATTTAGGGGTAGTTTCAACCCTTTAAGAGTACCCCTTACCATTAAGTTCGCCGTAATTTAGTATAAATCAACCACCTTCGCAAATAAATATTAAAAAAAGTGCATTTCATTGCATTAGTTTTCATTATTACTGAAATAATCGCAAAAACCCCCTAAAAAGGGGTGTTTTTTGCATTTTTAGGGGTGACGCCCTAAAATTAGGACCGCGGGACCTTGATTTTCGTGATCAGCGACCCCAAAAACGTTTAGGGTTCGATTTTCTTAACGGTGTTATTTTGGAACACCATAACGCGCGTTTTGAATGGACTAATGACCCTATGGCCACGGCATTACTGCAGTCCGCGGTAACAACAGAAGCATTAGGAAGTGCCATTTCAGACCCTGTAGTCTGATTGTCACAGGACGAACCCTGCGCTTGTGGCTGCTTCTTTGAAGGATCTTTATCCTTAAGAATTAGCCTGGTATGGGAAAAGCGATATGCGATTTTCCCCTTAAGAATAATTAACTTAGTCATGGAAGCGGTATCCACTACCATGACCAAGTGAAACGTGTTGTCATTTACCCGCCTCTGGACCACTCTCCACTTGTCGGCGGGAACCGAGTTTTGTGCAGCGATAGTAGCCAGCACTTTCTCGTTGCTTAAGGCACCACTCTGGGGGAAATAGCCCCGAATAACGTGAGTTTGAGGGAAATTACCCTCTTCCACCAGAGTAATGTCAAGAGCACTCTTGCTCTTAATGAAGGAGACGTTACTTCTCACCCATTCAGCTGTGTCTGGGTTTGAGCAGACTAACAGCAGCCAGCCTCTTCTTGGGAAACTCCTACTATAAAATATACGCGCACCACACACTTCACTTACAACAAACCGACTGGGCCCACTGCACTGGCGAGCTCGTTCTACTTGTGCATCGATAATTTTGTAGGATAAACGAAAGGATCATTCATTGTATGTATATAACGAAAATATTTAAATTTTCATACAAAAAATTCAACAATACATTTAGGGCAGATTCTTTTGTGTCCCAAAGTTACCCGTGAAATGCCCGCGTGTACAGCTTGGTTCCTGGTCATTTAAATCTTTTGGTAAAGTTTGGCCGCCGAAAGGCCGTATGTGCCCCCATTAAAAATAGTTAAAAATTCTACGCCCGCCATATGCTCCTTAAAATGCCCAGCGCCCGCTGTTTGCCTGCGAAATGCCCTTATTAACTTCCCAGTATAGGGAGTTATTGTAATCGGTCCGAAAATTGAAATCGAAATTTTCGACGTATTTTCATCTTTCAAGGTCCCAGGAGCATTTTAAGCGTACGTATGTGGACATTTTTTCCTGCACGATATTGCGTGAACCAAAAAGATATCGACTTCGTTGAGGTGTCGTTCGAAGCGTATTAACCGAAATATGATCTGAAAAGATTTTCATAAAATTTGGTCGAGCCGTTTTTTTGTTTAAGCGGCGTAAGTGATTTTTGTATCTGCACGATATCGGCCGAAATGCGAAAGATATTGACTTACTTGAGGTGCTGTTCGAAGCGTATTAGCGACAATATAATCTGAAAAGGTTTTTTGGTTTAAATGACATAAGTGATGTTTGTACCTGCACGATATCGCGCGAACTATAAAAGATATCGACTTAGTTGACGTGCCGTTCGAAGAGTATGAACCAAAATATGATCTGAAAAAATTTTCATAAAATTCGGTCAAACCGTTTTTTTTTTGTTTAAACTACGTTTATGATTTTTGTACCTGCACGACACCATGCGAACTAAAAACTATATCGACTTCTTTGAAGTGCCGAAAAAAGAATATCAACGAAGAAATCCTCTGAAAAAAAGTTCATAATATTCGGTCGGGCCTTTTTTGTTTAAATAGAAAAACTTCGGCTAATTGTCAGAAAGACCTTAAATTGACAAGTTTTGCTAATATCCAATAAATTCGATGGAATGAGATCCGGTCTAAACGAAGTCATCTTTTTGGGTTCTGCACAGTGATAGCCTTCCAACAAAACATCACTTGTCAAAATCCGACAACCTTTAAAAATCGTGCAAAAATGTCGTTTCCCTTTACAAACAGCGCGAATTTTTCAAACCTTGGATTAGCATTTTTTAACGGGGAGTCGTTTTCTACGAGTGATACAGTTTCAGGAAATTGCGGTTCAACCGCAAAATTTGCTCTTTTTGGTCAAGTCTGACAAGTACTTTACAGTTACAGTTTTGCTAATATCTCCGCTTCAGCACGCTCAATACGAATTTGAACACCCACTTTAGTGCAGCGAACGAAATACGGAGGAAATGTTTGTTTGCTAACGTTCAGGAAAAACAAATTCTCTAGAAAAAACTTGTGGATTTACTACTATTATAGTTATTTGAACTAGCTTCTCTTGGGATTGCTTTGTGATCAGTTCTAATACTAGCCAATTTTGCACTAGTGCTAAACGTAAAACTATTTTGTAAGAAGTCAGTTTATTCCATCTTCGTTCATCATACTGGGAAGTTAATCGTGTGGACCGAAGGGGTTAAACCCACGTCCCAACTAGTTTTATTTTTACTCGGGCACATGCGGAAGTTTGCATAATAGGAACTACATGTTCATGCAATCGAGCTGCTCTACTATCATCGGAGATATTTTTAAAACTAATGAATGTTTGTTTTGTCCCACTAGAGGAGGAAATGTATCTAAAATTGGTTGACAACATAGATCGACAAGAAATATCTGTGGTTTCATTACAAATAATTGCGACAAACTCAGAATCTAGGATTTTAGAAGTAATTTTTCTTGTAAGAGTGGAGGAAATAGCCACTATTAAGTCATTTTGAATATTGTTTGATAATCCAGAAAATACTGAAACTGTCTCTAAATGATTTTTAAGTTCTGGATTATGTTTGGCCAAAAGTAAAATTAATTCAACACAATTTCCGCGATTAACAGAATATTTCCCCTCGCGGTGTCCGCGAAGGGCTTGCTCCCGGCATGCCAAGTGGCAAACAACATCTATAAAAATTTTAATAATTTTCCGATTTTTTCAATCGGAAATCAATTTTCCGATTTCAATCATTGTGCTTTATAATTGAGGATTTATAATGACTAGATTTTCAATCCTTTGGCCAGTACCGAATTTAAAAGGAGCTAAAACTTTTAAATGCTCGGAGGATTTTTTGCCATGCCTATCAACAGCGTTATGAAAATTATTTAAATCATTATAAACCGAAGGCCAACAAAAAAAGTTTTGCTTTTTTGACAGCCCGTAAGCCAATTCGCGCTATCGAATAATTTAATTGAAAAATGCCTAGTGCATGTTTTATTTTCAGTTAAAATATTTAATATGGGCTTTGGTCCCCCATTTTCAATAATGGACTTCTTTTCCGTAAACGAACGCGAGCCAAAGGATTGCTGAAATAAATCGTCAATTACACAAAAATGCTCACCTTCCAACAACATCATCCATGATATTTACAAACAAAGTCAAACCAGCAAAAAACTATGAATATTTTTTAAATTCTTCAAATTTCTTTTAAAAGTGATTTTTTAAACTATTTGCCCTATTTTGAACGCACAAAACAAGTCTCATAAACTAAATCGCATACAAAACAATATAGTCCAGTCAATTTAGGCATCCGAGGGTACATAAATTCGGACCAAGCTGAAAATTGGTAGGATTGTTCAAAGCACCGTTATAAATGAAATCTAAAAAGTCCCTATCGATCCGGCACCTGGAACCTGGATTTACTCGGGGTCAAAGGTCACAAAAACGGGCTTTTCGCGATTTTCAGCAAAACGGTAACTTTTATCATAAAATAGTGTTTACAAAGTTTGTAGATTATGCGATTACCTACAAAAAAGGATCTTATACATTTTCCCGTACGAATTATCATTCATGAGATATCGCCGTTTTAAAGATTTAAAGCACTCATATCCCCTCACTTGCAACTTGTATGGCCGAATTGCCATTTACTTGAATTTTAATAACTTCTAAACCGATTATAGTAGAGCAACGTAATTAGGCTCATCTTTTAGAATGTGTATTCTTTTAGGTGAAAGAAATAACAGAAACCTGAGTGACTCCGTTTAGAAGATATGTAGGTATATGCTGATTGAGGCAAGAGATCAAGGATTTTGAGCCTGTCCTTATAGTGAGGAAGGTTGTGAAAATCCGAAGGATTATAGAGGTTCCTAAGCGCGAAAAGAAGGAACTTCTTTTGGACAGATTCTATTCGATTAATACTAATTTGAAATATAGGATCCCAGATCTGGCACGCATACTCAAGAATAGGACGGAAATGAGCAAAACAAGGCTTTAGTAACCCAAACATTGTCGAATTCTTTAGCTCTTCTCTTGATAAGGTATTTCGAAATGATGTTAAGGTATTTCGAAATGATCGCACTGATAGGATTGGTGGTGGTGTCGCTATATTTCTAAAAAGTTCAATTCATGTCAAATTAGTAACCCAGTCCGAAATTAATTCAGAAATTGAATATATTTTTGTTGAGGTTTGTTTATCATGTTAATCACGATTGTATGTACGCTGAAGCTGTTGAATTAAATCGGGATCTTATTTATTTAATTACATCTATAGATGATAAAGTTGTTTTCTTAGAAAGTTTGGTGAAGTACCTTTTTGATAAATTTATACCCTTGAAGACCAGACGCATAATTAACCCTAGTTGCCCTTGGTTTACAGCTCGTATAGAAAACCTAATTTTGCAACGCAATTTAGCGTATAAACGATGGAGACGCTTTCGAACCTCTGATTGCTGGAGTCTTTATTGTATTCTGCGTAATCGTGTTAACTATGAAATTCGTTATTCCAAAACTCAATACCATCAAACTAAATTCGATATTAAATTACTAACTAAACAGCTTTGGAATAACCTGAGGGACATTGGCCTAGGAAAATCTGAGACTCATGACATTGCCAGGGATTTAAATGAGCTTAATTGTGAGTTCGCTCAAGCTAGTCGGAATCAGTATGTTGGTGTACATGATGAAGATCTTAGTCTTACCCACCTTATTGATAGAGATCCTTCTCAAGGGTTCTCATTTACCAATGTTTCCCAGCATCAAGTATATGAGGCAGTGTTAAATGTTAAATCCAACTCCGTGGGACTTGACGACATCAATCCTAAGTTTGTAAAGATGATCCTACCATTGATACTTCCCTACATTACTCATATATTTAATTCAATAATATGGTCTTCCACTTTTCCTACTAAGTGGAAGTTGGCTAAAATAATCCCAATACCGAAAAAATCAGGCACGCAAGACTTTCGTCCGATCTCTATTCTTCCATTTTTTTCAAAAGTGTTTGAAAAACTTGCCCATAAACAAATATCTGAATTTATTGAAGGAAACAATCTTCTGTCATCCTATCAATCTGGATTTAGACCAAAACATAGTTGCAGCTCTGCGCTCCTCAAAATAACTGAAGATATTCGGCAGGCAATGGTTGACGATAAACTAACTCTGTTGGTATTGTTGGATTTCTCCAAAGCGTTTGACAGAGTTAATCATGCTATGTTAGTGAATAAATTGCAATCTCTCTTTAATTTTTCTTATCACGCTTGTACACTTATCAAATCTTATCTAACAGATAGACGACAACGCGTGTGCTTCGGTGACAAAAAGTCTGACCTGATTGATATTATCAGTGGAGTCCCTCAAGGATCTACCCTTGGTCCTTTATTATTCTCAATGTTTATAAATAATCTTACCGGCGTTATTAGCTCTTGCCGATTTCACCTGTATGCTGACGATGTTCAATTATACATTAGCAAGGTTAGAGATCAACTCGTTGAAGGTGTTCGACTCATGAACAATGACTTAAAGAAAATGTACAAATGGTCTATTGATAACCACCTTGATCTTAATCCATCTGCTCGAGCTGTCTGCTTTCCCTAAAGTATATATGAACAACGTGGTTATTCCGTTTAATAAATCTGTTAAAAACCTTGGTGTTATTTTTAATCATACTTTAACCTGGAGTAATCATATTAATAGTATTATCTCAACGCCTCAACTCGCGTTGCCCTAGTAAAAATACTTCTAATTCCTGTTCTAGCGTTTGGATGTGAAATTTTTTGTTCGTTAGATTGCAACACACTGAGAAAACTAAATGTAGCTTTTAACTCAGCCATTCGGTACTGCTTCATGCTTAGAGGTTCTGATCACATTTCTGCATATGTAGAATCTGTCTTGGGCTGTACTCTGCAAAAGTATATTAATTTTCGAACAATCATTTTTTTAAAGAAACTGATTTTATATCACAAGCCTCAATACTTATTCGAAATATTAAATTTCTCGTCTTCTCAAAGAACGCTGAACCTACTAATACCCAGCTTTAATCACCGAACTACTGAAAAACAGTTCTTTATTCATGCTATCAGACTTTGGAACTCTCTGCCAATCAATATTAAGCGAAACAGCAGCATTAATAGTTTTCGAAAAATCTTTTTATGCATATCCGCAGATGATCATGTAGTTTAAGTCCACTAGTTTAATTTAATGAAGTTTACGGCTTTTTTTCTCTTTTAATTTAATTAAGTTTTTTTTCTCTTTTAATTTAATTAAGTTTTTTCTTTTTTCCTTTCACTTTTTTTTTCTTATTCAAAATTAGTATTATATGTTCTTGATATCGTTTTTTTTGCATTCTTGTATCTCAATTATTTTATTATTGTTATTATTATTATTTGTCTCTCCTTTTACCTACACATATTTTTAAGTCCCTGTACTTAATTGTGTTGTTGTTATAATTAAATAAATAAATAAAATAAATAAATAAATAAATAAATAAAACACGCGGAATGATATAAAATTTAAAATAATAAAACTTAATATTTGCTGGAGTACTTTTTCCATACTAACCTCACTTCCCTGGTAGGCATTCTTGTAGATACATATTTAGCTTTATGATCTCAGAAGTTTTAGTAGATATATCAATTAAATGCAATACTTGCTATAATGTTTACCGAAAATGGTCTTTTTAGAAAAAATCTCGTCACTTTCTAGTCTCTTCTTACTTTCTTATAATATAAAAACTTAACAATGCTGTAACTTGAAAAATTTCAAATATTTTGACTGACTCATTCAAATCTAGAATACTATCATTAAGGTTCTTTATATCCAATTTTCTATTTGCAAATACAGTAAAAAAGCCGAAGGGCCAAAAATAATTCAATTTTATTCGCTTATAAGTAAATCTACCCATATTATACATATGTATGTTAAAAGGGATCCATTAATATTTTAACCCCAGGCCGCGCAAGTTTATGTGGCGGGTCTGAATGAGAAAGCATTTAATAGGTAGTAATCCAATAACGCCTGAATGCTTATTGCCTCTAAGCTTATTACCATTGTCTAGTCTACGTTAAGTTAAACATACTCATTTAATTTAACAACTTATTAAGGTAAAACAAAAGAATCGTTTTCAGTACAGACTTTGAAAACCTCCAGTTTCATTTGCAAAATTAGCATAAAATATCAATGAACAATTTATTCTCACTTTTCAGATGTAAAAATATTGTTGAAATTTTACTAGGCTTAGGTTTAAATGTTGCTTCAATGAATGTTTTATCACATGTTAATTCCCTTATAAGAGAAAGAATAGGTTCTTGTTCTACGTACTATTCCTCGGTTTATATGTTTGCAAACTAATGTAGAAATTGCTCGAGAAAATATTCATGATATGAAAACAATTTAACAGTTCATGCTTTTAAAGCTTCTAAAGGGTAAAATGTTAATGGGTTTATTTATAATTTTTTTAGATAATCATCCATTGTGGGCTTATATGATTATCTTCACTAAAACCGCTAATTCGCTCACATTTTCATAAATTGATAAACTTTGGCGCCGCGGTGGACCCAATACCTCACTGAAAACAAAAACATTTATGAAAGCATGAAATGGCATGAAAATATTTTTGTTTCAACTTCTGTATTTCAATGAAAAATGAACGCCAGTCGATGAATTGAAAAATATATTAAAATTCGATTTTATGCGCCATTTCTAACACTCCAAATCCCCTTAGATATGAACTATACCCAGATATTTGATACTTTGGTACATGCATATAAATTTAAACAAATTCGCGGAAATATAAGAACGCCACCACCGCAAATATGCCGAGTTTTTCTGCACTTCAATTCTCTTAAAAAATGCAAGATAAGTGGACCCATGAACGTAATTCGTCATCCGGCGCGCCGTCAAACAAACTTCTAGTAAGGGGTAGGCTTTACCATACCCCTTACAGAAGTGTTTATTTTTACACACGTTGTCATAGGAGGTAAGGCCTTCCTTTTTGACTTTCCTTAGAGTAGTTCCATAAGTTACAAATAACGTATTACAAAAATACGAAAACAAATGAATCATCGGGAAAATTCTCACTTGTTTGGGTCTAATTCTGGATTACACATTACGCCTTCTCTTGTAACGGGTTATATAAGGGCTCATCTAACACCAAAGAATATATGTGTACCCCTTACCAGATGACTACGTGCTCCATCGGTTAGTACTGCCCAGAATTCCTTCATCCGGTACTCACATATTCATCTTAGCCGCGTTCGAGAGGAAGGACTCTACAATGACGAGATCTACGAGCGCTATCGCGACATAGATGTTGTGAAGCAAATAAAGTTCGGTAGGCTTCGGTGGGGCAGGGCATCTGGTGAAGATTAGCCTGCTCGGAAAGTTCTCTGCGGTAAGACCTATGGGGTGCGACAGTGAGGAAGATCCAACCTTCGCTGGAAGGATGGCGTAGACCAGAAAGCTCAGAGCTTAGAGATGACCGGATCAGGGCCGGATCCCAGTTATAGAGCCGTTAAAGAAGAACAAGAAAATAAATCGGTATCTCAAACTATCTGGTAGCCTTTTAATATGTTTTCCACACTGTAACTCTGGTAAGGTGGTCAGTCATCAGCGGAATAGGGGATATAACATGTAGCATAACCTGCATGTGCCGTAACTATTTCGGACTAATGGAAGTGCGATCACAACCTCCTAGCGGTGGCCACTGGATCACTCGAGGAAATGCTAATATGATCGGACTAGTAATTCCCAAGTAAGCCTGGCATGAGGCTTATAACCTCATCCGGAAAAAAGAATTATAGTCCAATCAATCTACGCAAATCCATCTAATAAATGCCATCAGGAAACAAAAAATATGGTCATATAGGAAAAAAAATTCTAAAAAAGATAGCGTTTTCTTTTTTGGATTTTGGAATGGCGAACCTAACATAAAAAATCCCAGAAAGTGTAAATAACGCTTTTTAGCGAATAAAAGAAAAACGTGACCTCGGATCGAAAAAAGTCAAATTATAAAGTGGTGGCTATTCAAATTATCTTTCGATTGATGTATATTGAGTTATAGGTAAGGGCACAAAACATAGAGAAAAATGGAAAAACTGTCGAAAATAGGGATTTTTTAATTTGTTAATAACTTTTGTTTAACGCCACTTACGTATTTATTATTTGGTGCAAATATTGCTTCTTAATGGCTGAAATAATGGTGTTATTTTTGTTGCGAAATATTGAACAGTTTCCTTGAAATTTCACTTTTTGTAAAAAAAAGGCGTTCTTGTAAAAACGCTCCTCTTGGTCCATGGATTTCGCTGGATCAACGTTCGAGAGCTTGAAATTTTCTTCAAAGTTTGTACCATTATGTGCAAGTAAAAAAATAGATTTAAAATGCTCAAAATGTCTTTTTTAGAATTTTTTTTCTTGTTTTTTGTTATAAAAAAACTCAGAAATAAAGGAATCCATTGGACGAGTTTTTGCTGCAAATTAACTAATCCGGCTCGAAGGACCATATGTTTTTTGTTATAACCTTTATAACAAATTTAATTGCCGCCCTTTGGCTTCCAATTGCAGGACATCTGTGTAAAAAAGGTAAAGAAAATAAAAATAAGAAAAGAAGAAGTAAGATTCAATTATAACATTTCAAATTTATTCATGAGATCAATCCAATAGTTTAATGTAAATAATAGTCAATATATTGGTAATTCAAAATAAAGAAATTCAAAGTTTTTATATAAAATAGTTCATAAATTAGTTATTTAGGTTTAGTTAATTAATTTAGTTAGTAAGTTGATTAATTCAAGATTCAATCAAAGATAAAAATCCTGATAAATTAGAAGTTTAACAAAGTATTTATTCAAGTGACGATTCACTCAAAATTTACTTAGATCACCCTCGACAATGTTGGAAACTATAAGTTCAATTTCATCACCTAATCAACGATGTTAGCTACAAATCAGTTAAGCAAAAAACACCTCTACAACGTTGATCACTAAATCGCGAACTTTTTCACTTTCAAGGAAATTGAATAACAAGATAAATAAAGAGAAAATATACTTCACCGAATCACGAAATTAAATGTAGAGAAAAATATGAAATGTAAAAATTTATCAATATGTGGAATGAGGTACTCACCTGATCTTTATAGTTGACCTTGAACTTGAATAATAATGTAAAAGGGAGTTACTGTTGTATGCAAACAACAAAGGAAAGGAAGTACTGTGTTGATGGTCGAATCCCAACAACACAGTAAATATTAGTAAACCTTGTTGATGGTCGAATCCCAACAACAAGGAAAATTAATAACTCTGTTGATGGTCGAAACCCAACAACAGAGGAAAAGTTAGTAGTTTGTTAATTTTTTTTTTTTGTTTTTTTTTTTATGTGAAAGTCTAAGCTCAGGTGTCACCCTTTGTACTACCAGTCCGTCATGTCGTACACGTCAACGTCGGGTGTCTGGTAGTAAGCTTAGCTCGAAGGATAGAGAAAGAATAAAAAGATTAAAGGGAGTCTGGGGGATACATGAGGAGGTGGAGATGAACCTTGCGTTTAAACTCTTGGGTGTTATATGAGTTTGGGAAAACTGACTGTGGAAGGTTGTTCCACAGTCGAGTTGTTCTCGAAAAGAACGAATTACTAAACTGGTGTGTGCGCGAAAATAAGGGCTGTAGATAGTGAGGATGAGCCGAATGGGCAAGTCTTGTGTTGCGGGAAAAACATCGCCGTGAAGGCAGGAGATTGTATATTTCGGTGGAACAGTCGTTATGGTAGATGCGGTAGAATTTTACCAGGGCTGCTACATTCCTGCGGTGACTTAGTGAGTCAATTTTGGAGCAAATGACGTCGTCTCCAATGAGTTGGAGAGCGCGGTTCTGCACCTTGTCCAGCCACGCTAAGGTGGTACTCGGTGCCCCTGCCCAGAGATATGAGTTGAATTCGAGGCGGGGCCGAATGTAGGATTTGTATATTATAGCCCTGGCCGACGGCGGAAGGAGGAATTTGCATCTTTTAAGGAATCCCAAGCATTGAGATGCTTGTTTAGCGATTTGGAATATGTGATTACTCCATCGCAGATCTTCAGTTAAAGTTATGCCCAGGATATTGAGGGATGGTTCAGCCATCAGTTCTAGACTGTCCACTTTAATGGGAGGGATTGGGGAGCGCGTTTTCATAGAGAAGAGACAGTATTTTGTTTTCTGTGCGTTGAATTCAACTTGATTCATGAGGCCCCAATCAAGAATCAATCTTATGTCCCTGTTGATTGAAGTGGACATAAGTTCACGATCAAGCAGACAAGGTCTGGCCCGTGCTTGTCTTGCTTTATCAAAGCTATACGAGTAACGCAAAGTACTATCATCAGCGAAGCTGTGAAGGGAGTTGGATGGAATTGAGAGCAGGTCATTTATAAAAACTAGGAAGAGAGCTGGTGATAGAATAGAGCCCTGGGGAACACCTGCAGAGATGGAGTGGGGATTAGATTCAACGCCGTCCAATACTACCTTGATTGAGCGGTCGGAAAGGAAACTCTCAATCCAATTCTTTAGAAGAAGGTCAATGCCAATAGCATGGAGTTTACTCAATAGAGCGGGGTGCCATACTCTATCAAAGGCCTTGGAGATATCGAGAGCTACCAGGCCGGATTCACCAAAGCGATGAATGTTTTGGTTGAGGTGTTCAGTTAGGCATACAAGGAGGTCGCCAGTAGATCTTTTCGATCTAAAGCCGTACTGCTTGTCATCCAATATTTGGTTGCGTTCAAGATATTCCATAAGCCTTCTGTTTATTAGTGTCTCCATGGTTTTGGAGAGGATAGAGGTGATTGCTATTGGGCGGTAGTTAGAGGGGTCGCTGAGATCACCTTTTTTCGGTATAGGCTGAACATGAGCCAGTTTCCAGGAGTCAGGGAAAACTCCGGAGAAGTAAGAAAGGGCGAAGAGTTTGCGCAGAGGTTTAGCCAAAGGTGAAGCGCATTTTTTAAGAACCATAGGGGGAATTTTATCAGGGCCAGTGGATTTATTGGGATCGAGCTCCTTGAGACACTTGAACACTTCACGAGTTCTGAAGAAAACTCTGCCCATTGAGTGAGCAGAACTCTCTACAATGGGGGGTTGCACGGCAGTATCAGGCAAGGAAGAATTGGAGGCAAACAGAGATGCGAGTAAGTCAGCCTTGGATTTGCTTTCTGTTAATACCTTCCCATCGTGAATGAAGGGAGGAGACGACGATGAGTTAAAATTTTTCTTGATGGAGGTTACCAAGGACCAGAAGTTTTTACTGCCAGCAGAGGTGTTAATGAGTTTGTTTCTTAACCTGTCATCGAAGGAGGCTTTGGTTTGCTTGATGGTGGTTTTGCAGACATTTCTCAACCTGAGAAATGACATTTCTCAACCTGAGACCTCCCTTAATGGTCGAAACCCAAAAACAAACGGAAGGTTAGTATAGGAAGTTTTAAAAAAGGAGGAATAAGGTTCAAATTCAAAGTGGTCAACTTACCTCGGTGAAGCTCCGGTGCAGAGAGAGCGAGCGTTTCGTTCGCAACAATATTTAATAGTTTGCTTGAATTTCAAGTTCAAGTGGGGATACAAAAGAAACCCGTAACGTTTGAAGTGATTTTTGCTTCGATGATGAGAGTGGGAATGCGAATTTATACGTAGGCATGTATTGAGGTGATGGGGTTACCAGAGTAAATTTTGAATGAATATCGTAAGTTGAAAATTAATTATAATAAACTTAAATTATATTAGTATATTAATGACGATGTAATATGATGATGGTTAATGTGGCGATCTTGGCCAAATATGATGATGTTTATGTTTTTGATGAATTTCCATTGTAGCCAAATGACCAAGCTTCCTTCCGAAAGTGTGTAATTGAACCTGTTCTTCATAAGTTAATGTTATTCGTCTGTAATAATAAAAAATTAAATGCCCTAAAGGTGATTCGGTGATTGGATTTTGAGCGGACAAAATTAAACGGATAACCAAGGGAAATTCCTTGCTGTGAAAGTATTTGAACATTCTTATATGTCCATATTTTTTGTTTGCTGTTGGCAATTAACGCAAAAATTACATGGAGCTATTTTAGATTGATTGGAATATTATTATGGAACGACCAACATTTATGTCGTTCAATGTAGGAGTGGTGTAGTTGCGTATTTTAGGGTATTGGAGGTTGATTTGTTTTGTAGTCGCATTTTGCCATATCTTTCACTGTGAGGGTGGAGCGGCTCCAGAATTGTACTATCTGGAGTCGCTTTGGTTTTATAGGGGGTGTGACGGAATATGACCGGTCAACCTCTAGTGTTTTGAAGTGTGGAGCAGCATCACTTTTGCAGTGAGTGACACATTTGTTGCGAGAGACCAGGACCGAATCCCGGTCGTAGAGTTTTTAATAATAATAGGTTTTGTAGAGACACATCTTAAATTTGCCTTTCTGCGGTACGAATTGCCACATAAACAGTAGAGCATTCAATTACAACCGCGGAACTGTTAACTGTTCAACTAGTACATATGTATATATTAATACAAACTTTAATTAAAGATGTAGCATTACTTTAAAAAAATAAAACGGTCAAGTCATTGCTCGGAAATACTCATTGAGTAGAAAAAAACAACTTCTTTGCTTGAACTACAACTTTAATCTGACGCAAAATTACTTAAAACTGTTGAAAAATAAAAACGAGAGCGTAGGTGCAATTAATGACAGATAATTTATTTTAATTAATTAACAAAATATTAGCAATTCAAGCTAAGGTAAATAGATCATAAACTAGGAAACAGGCAACTCAATTATTATATGTACAGTAACAGGCGATGAGTGTTTCTAATGGTAATTTCGTAACCACAAATCCCCCCCTCGAAATTTTATTCTAATATTTTTGTTAGGCCTAATTCCTTGACAATTGCTGCATATTTGATCCTCGTCACTCCTTTAGTTATAATATCGGCTGGCATCTCTTGAGATGGCTTGTAGATCAACTTGACTTTTCCATCCGTAATAGCATCGCGAATAATATGGTGACGGATGTCGATGTGTTTTGTTCTATTGTGGAACACAGGGTTTTGTGCCAAACGTTGTGCTCCCTGGTTGTCATTATATACATATATTTATATATTCCAAGTTGTAACCAAAATTTGACATCAACTTCTGCAGATGAATACTTTCCTTCGTCGCCTCTATAAGCGCCATGTACTCAGCTTCCGTACTAGAAAGTGCAACCGTTGGCTGTTTCCTGGATTCCCAACTAATGCTCGTTCCGGCCAAAATGAATGAAAATCCAGTGTATGATTCTCTATCAACCAAAGATGCACCCCAGTCAGCATCCACGTATCCAACTAGTTTCTTCCCAGTCTTTCTGAAAACTAAACCATAATTAATCGTTCCTTTCAAATATCTTAAAAACCTTTTAGCTGCTGCCCAGTGACTCGTTGTAAAACAATGTTGAATTGACTTAGCATACTTATTGCAAACGATAAGTCAGGTCTGGTCGATGTTGCTAGATACATTAAACAGCCAATTAAGTTCTGGTAAGGGTAGGAACCGTCATTCTTCCTCTCATTTATGTGTTTCAAGTTGTTATATAAATTGTTCACGTTAATTTCGACTGATGTCGAAACACTTTCACATTCTTCCATTCCAAATTGCATCAATACTTGCTTTGCGTATTTAGCCTGATGAATTGTGATCTGCTTCCTGTCTTCGCTTTGGTGAAAGTCGATTCTGAGACAATGTTGAATCTTCCCTAAATCTTTCATTTCAAAATATTTACTTAGATGTTGCTTCATCTCACATATCCAGTTTTGTATCTCGATGCCAATAAGAGATCATCCACGTAAACAGCGATTATCAGGTATTGTCCGTCTCGATTCAAACTAAAAATGCAGGGATCCGAATCAATCCTTTTAATTCCTAGCTGTTCTAATTCTTTCGATAGTTTTTGGTGCCATTGCCTCCCCGCTTGCTTAAGTCCATACAATGATTTTTATAAAAGACATACTTTACCACCTTTTTCTTTAAGCTAGGTAAGACAGGATGTAGCAGTTATGTGAATATCTTTATCGGTTGATTTCTTCAAAATTTCTTGTAGACTGTCTTGTAGTAAGTCTGGCAATTCCATATATATTGCTTCTTCCAGTACACCGTTCAAATATGCTGTCGTGACATCCATCTGATGTACGACCCACTCGTTTTCTACAGCCAGAGCCATTATCATTTTGATAGATTTTAATGGTACAACGGGGGAGAACGTCTCCTCATAATCAATTCCCTTCTTTTGTGCGCAGCCCTTTGCTAGTTGCTAGTCTTGCCTTCCTTCGTTCGATTAATTTTTTTTTCAATTTCGTCGTGAACACAAATCTGTTACCTATTACGTTGCTATGATTCGGACGGCTTACTATATTCCATGTTTTGTTCTTATCATGCGCTGACAGTTCTTCATGGAAAGCTTTTCTCCATTCAGTGGCTTCCTTGCAACATAAAGCTTCGCGTAGATTCTCAGGAGTGCTGACCACGAGATTAGCTGACTCGTATTGTAGATCAGAATCCTCCTTCTCACATGACAATGATGACCCTGCTTCCTTGAGACGGTTATGGCGCATCTTTCGGGGCCTTCCTCTTTTCCCTGTTCTTAAGATTCGTGGTCTTCCTCTACCAAGTTTTGGTTTTTCCGGGTTTGGAATGTTTTGACCTTCAGGCGCATTCTTCTAGTCGTTTTTATTATTTAATGTAATTTCTAGGTTTGGAACTTGATTTCGACTGTTAACTTCTTTGTCTAAAAATTCTTCATATTTAGTATCCTTAATAAAATTATCTACAAACTTGACACACGACTAATATTTATTTTGTTTCCTTCAGACGACCATAGCCTATATGCCTTCGATTCTTTGGAGTATCCTAAAAATATACATTCCGTCGAACGTTTGTCCAATTTTCCTCTGTGTGGATTTTTCGTTAATGCCTATGCCCTCGTACCAAAAATTTGTAAGTGTTGTATATTTGGTTTCTTTCCTTTCCACATTTCGTATGGGGTTTGTCCCTTAATTGACCTGCTCGAGCATCTGTTCGTGATATAACAGCTCGTGTTAATTGCTTCAGCCCAAAACATACTAGGTAAGTTTGCTTTCAACATCAAACTTCTCGCCATTTCTACCACAGTGCGGTTTTTTCTTTCGGCGACACCATTCTGTTGAGGCGTATATGGCGCTGTAAGTCTTCGCTTTGTTCCGTTTTCAGCAAGAAATGTGTCAAAAGAACTGTTGCAGTACTCCAGTCCGTTGTCAGACTGTAAACATTTGATCTGCCTTCCAGTTTGTTTTTCAATTAGGGATTTATACTCCTTAAATGCTTCGAAAACTTCCCTTTTATGTTTGAGGAAATACACTTCGCACCATCTCGACTTGTCATCAATAAAGGTAACATAATATTTTGTGGTCAGTCATCAGCGGAATAGGGGGAATAACATGTAGCATAACATGCACGTGCCGTAACTATTTCGGACTGATGGAAGTGCGATCATAACCTCCTAGCGGTGGCCACTGGTAACTATTCTATGAGAGAGGATAGGCTAATATGATCGGGCTAGTCCCTTCCAAGTAAGGTTGGCGTGAGGCTAATAACCTCACCCGTAAAAAACAATTATTACGGAACGAGCAACATGCCTCGGATACTGGAATAAACGACGACGACCACGGCAACGAAAAAGGCAAAACGATTTACGAATTTTTTCATGGAACGTTCGAACTCTGTACAGAACTCGAGCTTCAAAACATCTAGCCGATACCCTGTCAAAGTATAAAGCTGACATTACCGCCATTCAGGAGATGAGGTGGACAGGGAATGGTGTTTTGCAAAAACCTGAGTATGACGAATATTACAGCTGTCATACAAAACACCATGTTCTAGGAGTAGGTTTTATGGTTAGCAAAAGAATGAAGCCTACCATTATCGGCTTTAAAGCAATAAACGAAAGGCTATGCTCCCTTCGTGTGCGAGGTAAATTTAAGAACATCAGCCTCATAAACGTTCACGCAGCTACAGAAAATTCCCCGGATGATGATAAAGAAGAATTCTTCGAATTAGTTGAACGGGAACTTAATGCCTGCCCCAGGTATGATGTAAAAATCATACTGGGAGATCTGAACGCCAAAGTAGGCCGGGAGCCCATATACAGGCAATAATGTCGGCAACCACAGCTTGCATGAAAACACTAATGACAATGGACAGCGAGTTGTAGAGATGGCAGCAAGTAAGAACTTGGTCGTTGCAAGTACTAGTTTTGCGCGTAAAGATATCCATAAAGCCACCTGGGTATCTCCTGATGGAGCCACTCGCAACCAAATAGATCATGTGTTGATAGACCGCCGCCACCTTTCGGGTCTGATGACGGTACGAACGTACCGAGGTGCCAACTTCGACTCGGATCACTATCTTGTTGGTATGGTGCTCCGAGAGCGCATTACAACGCTGAAAAGCTTTGTATCCGCTGATCAGGCTCGAATCAACACAGCTGCACTACGCAATGAAATGGCCAGAAACAGCTACAGTCATGCATTAGAACTCGCCCTAAGTCCTGGGGATGAGATGCCGGGCGTTGAAGAGAACTGGACCCGCCTTAAAAATACTGTCATTAGTACTGCTGATTCCATCTTAGGCAGAAGTCGTAAAGATCGGAACGACTGGTTCGATAATGAATGCAAGCTGGCAACTGAACGTAAGAATGCTGCGTACCGAGCCATGCAGCAGTCTCAGAGAACACGGGCACGTGAAGAGATATATAAAGAGCTCAGAAAAGAAGAAAAGAGAATTCACAGACGAAAAAAGGAAGCCTGGGAAAAAAATCTCGTCTGTGAGCTAGAACAGTACAGAGAACGACGGCCGCACCAGGCGCGGGAGTTCTACCAAAGAGTCCGCAGTATGACGCAATTCACACCACGTTGCACATACTGCAAGGACAAAGAAGGTAATCTGATCACCGATCCTAAAGGCATCTTGGAGCGATGGGAAGAGCACTTTCATGAATTGCTAAATGGCGAGCTAACTGAGGATTCGGAGGCTCCACCAATATCTGATGACAATGCTATGCTGCCGCCACCAAGCATAGAAGAAGTTAGCAGAGCCATCAGCCGGCTCAAAAACAACAAGGCCTCGGGTGCAGACGGCATCACAGCGGAGCTGGTTAAATATGGAGGGCCTACATTACACCAAGCGATTCATGAATTAATTGTGCAAGTATGGGAGCAGAAAGTGATGCCAGAAGACTGGAGAAAAGGCATCCTCTGTCCGGTACACAAAAAAGGAGATATCACAGCGTGCACTAATTATCGCGGTATAACGTTGTTGAGTACCGTGTATAAGATATTCTCCGCTATCCTACAAAACAGGATGGCCCCATACGCCAGAAACATCATAGGCCATTACCAGTGTGGCTTCAGCCCAGGCAAATCAACGACTGATCAGATTTTCACCTTGAGGCAGGCTATGGAAAAATGTCTAGAGTTTCAAAACTCAATTCAACACCTCTTCATAGACTTTAAAGCCGCCTATGATAGCATAGCCAGGGTAGAACTCTACAAAGCCATGAGAGAATTCGGCATCCCCAACAAACTGACAAGACTATGTAGGTTGACCATGATCAATGTGTCAAGCCAAGTAAAGGTATCCGGAACACTGTCCAGACCAATCAACATCTATAATGGACTCCGACAAGGGGACGGTCTGGCCTGCCTCCTTTTCAACCTGGCGTTGGAGAAAGTGATCCGAGATTCGGGCGTGACATCAAGGGGTACAATCCTCCACAAGTCCACCCAATTACTGGCTTACGCAGACGACATTGACATCATTGGAAGAACAACAACAGCTGTACAAGAAGCTTTCACTCAGATTGAGCAAGCGGCAGGAAATCTGGGACTGCACATTAACGAAAGCAAAACAAAGTACATGGTGGCCTCGTCTGGAAGAACACCTAACATTGGTCCCACAATCAAGGTAGCGGAACACGAGTTTGACGTGGTAAAATCATTTACCTACCTTGGGTCAATAGTAGCAGCCGACAATAGCATGGAACCAGAAATACGCGCACGACTGCTAAAAGCCAACAAAGCCTACTATAGTCTGTCAAGGCTCTTCAAATCCAAATATCTAACCATAACGTCTAAACTTTTACTATATAAGACGATGGTCTTACCCGTTCTCACATATGCATCCGAAACGTGGGTGCTTAGCAAAAAGCACTCAAACCTGTTGGGCGTGTTTGAGAGGAAAATACTTCGGAGGATTTTGGCCCCGTATGTGAGGAAGGACAATTCCGGAGACTCTACAATGACGAGATCTACGAGCGCTATCGCGACATAGATGTTGTGAAGAAAATAAAGCTCGGTAGGCTCCGGTGGGCAGGGCATCTAGCTCGTATGAGTGAAGATGAGCCTGCTCGGAAAGTTCTCTGCGGTAAGACCTATGGGGTGCGACAGCGAGGGAGGCCCAACCTTCGCTGGAAGGATGGCGTGGACCAGGACGCTCAGAGTTTAGGGATGCCAAACTGGATGACATCGGCTCAGAATCGGGACCGGTGGAGAGAACAGTTGCGCGAGGCCAGGACCGGATCCCGGTTGTAGAGCCGTTAAAGAAGAAGAATATTTTGCGTTACCAATTGATGCGTGCCGCATTGGACCACAAACATCGCTGTGTATTATTTCTAACAAATCAGTAGTTTTGCCATTTATTTTTTTTAGGAAATGGTAACCGTGTTTGTTTCGCTTGTATACACGTTTCACTTGTCTGTATGGCTTCATTACCTTTTAAATGCATGCCCCTCACTTTCTTATTTTTAATCATAAAGAAAAGTGACGACATATTAAGGTGGCCTAGCTTTTCCTGCCATTTCATTATTTCTGATTGATAATTATTCTGCATGAAGTATACTCTATCTTCATTATCTTTATCTTTACGCAAAAAATATAAATCGCCTTGCCTACCAGCTATCGCTACCGTCTTTCCAGATTGTGTCATAATTTTCGCGTTTTCTTTAGTAAATAATACATCGTATCCCTTATTAGTGATTTTTGACACCGACAGCAGATTGGTTCTCAAATCGGGTACATCCATACATCACATCTGACAACTTGACTAGGTTGATTTTTTTACCATTATACGTGAGCACATTCATTTCTCCAATAACTTTTATTTCCAAGGATTCTCCATTGGCTAAATTTAACGGTTTAGTTATTTCAGTTATGTTATCAAAATTATCTCCTAAAGCAGCCATATGAGATGTACACAGGCTGTCAAGACACCAATTACTATCAGCGCTGCTAGTATTCTGCATGCAAGCGAACTCCTCCCGCTTTTCCGCAGATGGCTCTACACATACTCTTGTGCTTTCTGTTCCTTTGTTTGGTAGAATTGACCGACATTCAAATGCTTTGTGGCCAGTCTTTCTGCATCGATGACATTTAAATGGAAATCTTTGTTTCTGTCGATATGACGCTTCCTTTTTATATGAGCTTTCGCTCTTTTCCTTCTTGCTTACAAATAGCGCCTTCGTAGTGGCACCACCTTGTGACTTTCTTGCGTCACATTCTTCAATAATTTTTACCTTAAGTTCTTCGGGGTTTGGCAATTCATCTCTTGATTTAATGGCGCACCTAAAATTTTCAAAAGAGAGAGGAAGACTATATAACAACATTACCGAAAGTAAATCGTTATTGATTCGTATTCCCATATCCGCTAATTTGTCGACTACATCAAAAAAATCTGCCAGATGCGTTAATAAATCCATACCATCCTGTAACTTGCATAGTATCAATTTCTTGAGCAATGTAGCTTTCCTTGCGGGTCCCTTGGACTGATATATGGAGTGAAGCTTGACCCACACCTCATTAGATGTTATGCAGTTTTTAATCTGCTTCAATTCCGTTGGACTTATTGACAACATTAAATCCGACCGCCTTCCTGTCTGCTTCTTCCCACTCCGTTATCCCCTTCTGGGACTCTTCCGCTCCCGCGATCAAATTGGGGCATTTATTTTTTCCACATACGTAGTTCCACGGATCATTCTTTATCAGCAGTGCCTCCATTTGAATCTTCCAGGTATCAAAATTGCATTTTCCTAACGCTTCAATTCTTGTCGTTATGTTACTCATTTTTATTATATTATATTTAAAAGCTTTTTGTTCTTGAATGAGATTTATATAATATTTTTTTTATTTAGTTGGCATCTGGGCCCATAACCTTTGTTGAAAAATAAAAACGAGAGCGTAGGTGCAATTAATGACAGATAATTTATTTTAATTAATTAACAAAATATTAGCAATTCAAGCTAAGGTAAATAGATCATAAACTAGGAAACAGGCAACTCAATTATTATATATACAGTAACAGGGGATGAGTGTTTCTAATGCTAATTTCTTAACAACAAAAACCATCATTTTTACTTTATAAAAACCCAACTCTAAATACAAATTATCAAGTTAAATTTACAGAATTTATAATTTGCTTTGTTCTGGCTGCGTTATCCGTTACATCGCGTGTAGCCTTGGTGTTAACTTGAATGAACGTCTGTTATTTCAGCTCATGCACTTTTCATACTTAAAAGTTTTCCATCACTCAAGGCAATTAGAACTTTGTTATCGCCATAAGTTACGAATCAATAAACCATCCTCCAACCAGCTCTAGGTCAATTATATATTCCATTGAAAATTATCAGATATATAAATCAAATTATTCCGCATCACAATTCGAAAGTATTAAACTCTTTTCCATAAATTTAACATACAAAATGTCACACACCTTAAAAACAGGTTTCTACCTTATCCCGCCCAGTTGATTCAAAGATTTGGAAAGAGAGAAATATGCACCGATCAAAAACTCTACTTATTTTATTACTTCTCCCAAAGGATATTTCACATTGATTCCTTATCTGCGTATTGTTACAACCGACCAAGAATAACCTATTTTGAATTTAAATTTTTCAAAGTCGCCTGAAGTGAAATTTTCTAAATTGTACATTTATTCAAATCAGTCCTGTATAATCAACAGTTGGATAATAATAATTCTAAAGCGGAAACGCACCTGCCGCTTCCTTTCTTTATTCTGAAGTTTCTATGTGATGAAAAGAGGGATTAGGGAATTTATCAAGCACGTAAGTCCTTCTATCAACTTAGAGCAGTTTTGTGACAAAAAAGGTATACACCCTGTCGTCAACTTTCGTGCTCACGTTCGTCAGAAATAATATTCCATAAAAATTAATTTGCATATAAAAAGGCGGATGGAAATTTCTTTGCAATAGGTCTGTTGTGAAACTTGAAAACTTTCCACGAAATCTTGATCTAGGGATTTCCTACTGAATTCTGTGTGGAATCTGTGCAGTAAAAATAAAAAATTCTTCCTTTGTGCGTAATTTAAGAAGCAAATTTAAAAAACATATTGGAATTTTAATCAATTTGCTGTTTATTTGTCATTTGGGATAAAACTTTGTAATTTAAATACTAATTCGGAACTAAGAAGTGAAGGAAGGGTAACCCCTTGGAATAGTGTTTAAAGCTACAAGTGTTTGGAATAGTGTTTAAAGCTACAAAAGATTCCATAAATCACTTCCATCTCCTTCAAATTCAATCTCAGCTCCAACGATAAGGCAGTTCTTTTGTATGGTTGCAAAACATGGAAAGTCCCCAATTCATCACAGGGCGCCTACACATTTTCATCAGCAGATGCCTACGTCGCACAGTGGGGCGAAAGGCCGAAAAGCTGGCCAAAAGTCTTTAACATTAACCAATTAATTTGAAATTTGGTATACGGGGGTTTTGGCGGTCGGTGATCACGAATTTAGTGTCCATTTTTCCATAAACAAGATGGAGGCTTTAAAATGGCGACCAAATGTAGTTAAATATCCTTCACTTGCTACAAAACTTGGTATACGAGGGTTTTTCGGGTCGCTGATTTGGAATTTAGCGGCCTTTTTTAATAAAAAAATAAAATTTTAAATAAAAACTTATAAGGAAATCACTCCTGAAAATATTAACCATGTAGTCCAACAAAGGATTTATTGAATGTTTGATGATCTTTACAAGTCGCAAATAAGTGAATACGAGTATTTGAAATCTTTAAAACAGAAAATTCAAAAAAAATTTGCAAATAATAGTATAATAAACCATTTTTTAAACACTATTTTATGATAACATTTACCATTTAACATGTATTTGCAAAAAAACTGATATTTTGACTCTAAAACTCCTAGATGAAGGGTAGAAAATCGGTAGACTTTATAACGCCTTATAAGAACACTAAAAGGAAGCTCTCTGCCACATTCATTTTAGCCTGTACCCAATAATTTCCGCTATTTCGCTATATTCGACTTAATTTAACCTATACTGTTTCCGAACTAAAAAATATAAAGAACATTCCGAAAAATTTTATGCAGCAGTTTATAAAAACAATATTTATTAAAATATATCTATATCTATAAAAATCTCGTGTCACAGTGTTTGTTACCGTACTCCTCCGAAACGGGTTGACCAATTTGCATGAAATTTTGTGTATATTTGGTAGGTCTGAGAATAGGTCGTAGGCTATTTTTTATACCTTTAACCAAAAAAACAGCTGCAAAATCCAAACAAAAATGGTAATTTTAGGAATTTTCACTTCATTTGAGTTTCAATAGCTTCATGGCCTACTTCATTGTTTGACAAATGTAAAATTGTCATTAAATTGAATCATTACATTTAATGAAAATTTCAAATTTACGCAGCTGTCAAACAATAGGTAGGCCATGACGCTCTTGAAACTAAAATGATCCATAGCGGCCGTCTCAAGAGGGCGGTGTACCACTTTCTTCACAACCACCTCGACATGGGTATCAAATGAAAGGGTATGATAAGTAGAATACAATAAGCAATGTAGTATACAAAATATATCTTTAGATCCATGGCGCCCGTCTCAAGAGGGCGGGGTACCACTTTCTTCACAACCACCTCGACATGGGTATCAAATGAAAGGGTATGATAAGTAGAATACAATAAGCAATGTAGTATACAAAATATATCTTTAGATCCATGGCGGCCGTCTCAAGAGGTCGGATTACCACTTTCTTCACAACCACCTCAACATGGGTATCAAATGAAAGGGTATGTTAAGGAGAATACAATAAGCAATGTAGTATACAAAATATATCTTTAGATCCATGGCGGCCGTCTCAAGAGGGCGGGGTACCACTTTCTTCACAACCACCTCGACATGGGTATCAAATGAAAGGGTATGATAAGTAGAATACAATAAGCAATGTTGTATACAAAATATATCTTTAGATCCATGGCGGCCGTCTCAAGAGGCCGAATTACCACTTTCTTCACAACCACCTCGACATGGGTATCAAATGAAAGGGTATGTTAAGGAGAATACAATAAGCAATGTAGTATACAAAATATATCTTTAGATCCATGGCGGCCGTCTCAAGAGGGCGGGGTACCACTTTCTTCACAACCACCTCGACATGGGTATCAAATGAAAGGGTATGATAAGTAGAATACAATAAGCAATGTAGTATACAAAATATATCTTTAGATCCATGGCGGCCGTCTCAAGAGGCCGAATTACCACTTTCTTCACAACCACCTCGACATGGGTATCAAATGAAAGGGTATGATAAGTAGAATACAATAAGCAATGTAGTATACAAAATATATCTTTAGATCCATGGCGGCCGTCTAAAGAGGCCGGATTACCACTTTCTTCACAATCCCCTCAACATGGGTATCAAATGAAAGGGTATGATAAGTAGAATACAATAAGCAATGCAGTAGATTCAATATACCGATTCATGGCGGCCGACGCAAGACCCATGTTCTTTGAGGCATTTCATCTGTGTAAAATTCATATCTCGAAAAATATTAAGTCAATGGGTGGTTTTTATTGTTTACTATTGACTTATGGGTGCAGCGTAGGCGCACCGGGTCCCAGCTAGTTATTAATAAATATTGTACATACATAACATATGCAATATGAATACATAAAAAGGTTATTTATACATAAACAAGGGAAGGGAACAAACCATGAAATGATGCACTTTTTAAATAAAAACGTCCACCGACTAAAAGATCGAAAAAAGTCTCAATTTTTGTTGTTTGTATTTTGTGTAGAAATGCTTAAGGAACATATTAAACAAAATTTTAAAGCGGGACCTAGCGAGCCTTTTTTTATAGGGCTTCTTTAAGAAAAGAATTACTAGCAAAAATAATAAAAAATTTACTGTCTTTCATGAACTAATTAATTATATAGGTATAAAAATAGGCAATATTGCTTATAGAAATGTTTTCTACATACCTTGAGGAGAAGAATCCATTTTTTTTAATTAAATAACTTTTACCAAAGTCAAATAATAATCGCATCAATAGCAGCTTCGACAAGGGCTTAAAAATTCTCACTGGAATTGAATTGGATTGGCCACACATTGCGACGCGAAAAGGAAAATCTAGCCAAACGAGCCTTTGACTGGAATCCGCAAGGAACCCGTCGAGTTGGAAGATCCAGAACAATGTAGAGGAGAACCCTATTAAAAGAGGCCGCATCAACTGGGAGGTTCGGGTCAAAGCTGAGAGCTGTCCGCTGGAGGGCAACTGTTTTCGTCCTATGCTCCATGAGAGATTAAAGGAGCATAATCAAATAAGAATTTCCTTAAGCTCACCTAATTTAGGGGCTTAAGCTCCTTACATAAGGTTGAAGTTCTGTTTCTCATTTTTCTTTCACTTTTTTTTCAATTCATATGGAATTTCTAACAATATTTCACACGACTCAATCTTTACGTAGCATACACTTATACATTAAGGCCCGTATGCAGTAGCGGCTTGCCTTTAGAGGCTAGTAGGGCTTACTCGAAATGGAAATTTTCAACGTAGAAAAATATCAACCTATTTTGCATCTATTTTAGGCGTTTAAAAAAAAATCATAATTAGAAATTACTTTCCTCTTTCATGGCGAGTCGTCAGCTTTGCAAGATGTGTTCTTTGGAAATCGCCTGTGATGGGATTTCCTGCGATGGGGTTTATGGAGGCATTTTTCATCCTTCCTGCCTCAATGCTAAAGTCAGTAGCAAATTTTCGGCCCGTAGAGGGTGTACTTGTGGGGAGTGCTCTGACTTCAAACCCTGTCATGTTTTAAGGCTGATGAAAGACATCTCTGACGTTTTTCTCGTTGGTCATGAGAAAGTCATGGATCGTCTTAGCTCCTTCTCAGGCAACATCTCGCATTTTCAGATGATAGCTGACGATGTCCAATCCATCAATGTCCGGCTTGATACGTTGTCTGACACTCTAGTTTCTGTTGTGACCAATTCGGGTTCCCTGGTTGATAAATTCCAGGAACTTTCTTCCCGAGTTGCAACTACATTAGAGTCGTTAGACGACATACATTCGGCGATACTTAATCCGGTCGCCACTTCTTCCTCCTGCACTTTTAACCCCTTAAGCTTCAATTCATCCTTTATTGGATGATATCAAAAGAAACACCAAGCGTGTTCGGGCTGATGTTGAATCGCTGTCATCTGCAGTGGTGAAAACTCACAATGCCCTGACCTCTCTGTCTTTAAGATTGGAGAGCGTCTATGATAAGAAGAACACATCCTCTGCGGCAGCTGCATCTGTTTGCGCCCTGCCTGCCTTCTGTCTTCAGCCTGCTCCACGGCTGCTTCTCTTACGGAGAATGCTGTCTTGCAACAGGTAGTCAACAATCCCAACGTGCCTAGTAGTAGTATGAAGGCGCGTCGTAAAAGTCGCAGGAATAATCGAAATCGCCAAGCCACCATTGGTGACGATATCTCTTTGAGCTCCTTGCCCCGTGTTCCAGGGTCGGAGTCGACCTCTGGGTCGGTCTCGGTATCAACCTCTCCGCCGCTCATAGTGGTCAATTCTCCGGAAGTTACTGCTCCTCTGGAGCAGCGCACCCCTTTGGTTACGATACCGAGACCCTTAAATATCTTCATCTCGAGATTTTCTCCTGAAACTGGGACAGAAACTATCTGTGATTACTAAGGACAAAATCTATAGACCCAGGAACCTTTTCTTGTAGAAAAGTTAGCAAGGCTTTAAAGCCTGTTGCTCTGCCCCGCTTGTTATTGTCGAGACTCTCTTAGATCCTGTCTTCTGGCCTGCTGGTGCTCTTTCCAAGCTCTTTGTCCCGCGTACCCGTACCCGAGCCCTTCATGCAAATGTTTCTACTCCGAGCGCTCCACAGATGTCAAAAAACTCGAGACAAGGTCAAAAACTAACGACATCCTTCATGCATCGACGGCTAACGGGTTCGATATCATAGCATTCACTGAAACCTGGCTGCATGAAGGCATTCTTAATGCTGAACTCTTCGATTCCTCCTACCAAGTCTTTCGGAGGGATCGTCACACTGACTCGGAAGCTCGTGGGGGCGGCGTACTTCTTGCTTGCCGCAGTCAACTTAATTGTAACCCAATAACGCTTCCTAGTTTCTCTAACCACTTGGACATTGAGCTTGTCGCTCTCAAGATTTCCTTCTCTAAATCTAATCTATACCTGCTGTGCTGCAATATCCAACCAGATATGATTAGCACACTTGACGATGGAGGTAAAAGCCTCTATGATATTCTCATTTCTTGTGTTGATTATAGCCTGAGTATGATGAACACTGGGGATGAACTACTTCTACTTGGGGACTTCGATTTACCCAATATTCAGTGGGTATTTGACGAAGTTGACGATAACTACCTCCCTGAAGGCAATATTAATTCTAAGGAATCCTGTTTTCTCAATTCCTTATCCTCACTCGGCCTGAATCAAATGAGTGGTGTGACTAATGTGTTAGGGAGGCAGTTGGATCTTGTATTCTTTACTGACTCAGGAAACATGATTGTTGAACCCAGTCCAATAGTCAAGACGTCCGTTGACAATTACCACCCTCCTCTCCTGCTAAATTACTGCTTCAATACGGTAACTCACTCCTTCAACTGTATGAAGACTAACTTTAATGAACTCTCATCTAAGCTTGCCTTGATCGATTTCAACAGCCTACTTTCCGCAAATGAGTTGGATGTCGATGTGGCACGGTTTTACACCGTACTATACGAAGCTATCGTTTCATGTGTACCTTTTGAGCGCCAAAAATTGCGCAGTTCATCTCCACCTTGGTACAACAATGAACTGAAGCATTTAAGGAATCAGAAAAATAGACTCTGGAAGTCCTAGTCTTACTACATTTTCCGATTGCTATAACAGATTTCGTTTACTCTCTTCTGCTCTGTATAGTGAATATCTCAGCAGCATGAGGGACCAGGTGTATACTGATCCTAGAAACTTCTTTAAATTTGTCAACTCTAAGAAAAAAGTAGATTACTACCCAAATACTATGCAGCACATTAACTGGTCTAGCAGTGAGTTTTCCTCGATTTGCAACATGTTTGCTTCATTCTTTCATCAATCTTTCACTCCTTCCAACTTTCAGCCTAATAACAATAATTTTCGTCACATAACTCCACACCGAGAGGCTGCTAGATTATCTCTTTCAATTTCCACTGACGATATCGTGAAACATGTTGATGAACTCCCATTCGATTTCACTTCAGGCCCTGACGGTATCCCTCCTGCTGTCCTTGAATCCTGTGTGGAGGTTCTCCAGTCTCCACCGAAAACCCTTTTTAAAAAATCCTTAGATAAAGGGTATTTCCCTACTCTTTGGAAAAATTCGTTCATAATTCCTATTCACAAAAGTGGTAGCAAGAACGAAATATCGAATTACAGACCAATTGCCAAGCTGTCTGTCGTACCAAAGCTTTTTGAGTCAATCATTTATTCTGCAATCGTGCCCATCTGCAAGAAACTTATTTCTACGAACCAACCTGGTTTTCTTCCAGCTCGTTCCACTACCACCAATCTCCTCGAATTCACTTCCCATGCTGTTGAAGACTTCGTTTCCGGTTGGCAAACGGATTGTGTTTACACTGATTCCAGTAAGGCATTTGACAAGCTTTCCCACTCCATTATACTTTTCAAACTAAAAAAGTTAAGTTTCCCCTTAAGCCCTTCTAGTATGGTTCCAGTCCTACTTAGCTGACAGGACCAACCAAGTCCTTTTCCGTGGATCCAAATCCGCCACCATTGAGGCGTCATCCGGTGTCCCTCAAGGCAGTCATCTTGGCCCTATCCTCTTTATTCTTTCTATTGATGATATTGTTACGTTGCTAAGACACTGCAGAATCCTGATTTATGCTGATGACATCAAATTGTACCGTCACGTAAAGAGTATGGAGGACTGCAAACTTTTGCAAGTCGACCTCGACACCTTTTACTCCTGGTGTGCTAACAACAACCTGGTTCTTAATATTAGTAAATGCGAAGTCATGACTTTTTGTAGGCGACGTGATCCTATAATTTATAACTACTCATTCTTTAGTGAGGGTGCAAAATCCGACAGAAGACGCAGCATCGGGTGAACCCACAGTTGCACTCCAGAATCAACAATTACTCAACACAATTAGAAACGTTTGTCCTTCAGAGCATTACATCCAATCAACCAGATCATCATATCAACAAGAGAAGCTGGTGTTTCCCAAATAATATTCAGTTGGCTGATGCGAAATTCGAGGAACCTGGTACCATCGACCTACTAATCGGAGCTGAAATCTTTCTAGACTTACTAGCAGTGGGACAAATAAAACTTGGCAGGGGATTGCCTACACTTCAAAACACTGTTTTTGGATGGATCGTAGCAGGGCCTATACAAGATAACATGACATCTTACGCCTTATGTTGCATCTGCAGTGAGGACGAGAGAACGGAGCAACAACTCGAAAGATTTTGGAAATTAGAGGAAGTTGACTCAGCAGATGAAGGCCTCGGACTAACAAGAGGCGAACACATATGTGTAGATCATTTCAATCAAAATGTCACACGCACAACTTCTGGCAAATTCAGAGTAACACTTCCTTTCTCGCAAGATCCAAATGCTCTAGGTGAATCAAAGGAAATCGCATTGCAACGATTTTATTCGCTAGAAAGGTGGCTTGGTCGTCAACCCGATATCAAACAGCAGTACATTAATTTCATGAGAGAGTATGAGGCTTTGGGGCACATGACAGCAGTAGATCCCAAACACATAGGAGTTCCACAGTACTTCTTGCCACACCATTGCGTCACCAAGCTTGATAGCAGTACAACCAAGTTGCGTGTTGTGTTTGACGCTTCAGCCAAAACAACCTTAAACTTGTCACTAAATGATGTTCTTTAAAAGGGTCCGACAATCCAGGACGAACTATTCTCAATCCTCATAAGGTTCAGATTCCCACGTTTCGTTTTTACTGCAGATATAGAAAAGATGTATCGGCAGGTGGAGGTCACGAAAGAAGACCAGCAATATCAGCTAATTTTCTGGAGAGAAGATCCACAACAACCTTTAAAATTCTTCAAGTTATGCACGGTTACTTACGGACGAACCTCAGCTCCCTTTCTCGCTACCAAGTGTTTGGAACATCTGGCTAAAGAAGGCTCCATAGTCCATCCACTAGGATCCAACATGTTAAGAAAAGGTTTTTATGTGGACGATGTAATGACGGGAGCAGACAGCCTAACTGAATTATTAGACATTCAAACCCAGCTAAAACAACTACTCTTGTGCGGAGGTTTCAATCTACGCAAATGGTGCGGAAATCATCCACAATTACTACAAAACATCCCCAGGGAAGATGTCGAGCTCGAATTGAACTTCGATAAACCAACAGATGAATCCGTAAAGACCCTAGGATTAACTTGGCAGCCGAAAGCAGATATCTTTTTAATAAAGACAAACTGGAAAGACACGCGAAAGGTCACAAAAAGAACAGCACTTTCTGATATTTCTCATATCTTCGATCCACTTGGATTCATGAGTCCTGTTACTATAATAGCCAAGCTTTTCATCAGAAAACTTTGGGCTCAAAATCTGGACTGGGATGCATCACTACCTATGGATTTGCACACCAGCTGGCTCAAATTCCGAGAAGATTTGAAGTGTCTTAATGACATTCAATTCCCAAGGCACATATCATCAGACGCAAGATATAAACAAATGCAAATACACGCTTTTGCAGACGCATCCGAAACAGCATAGGGGCTGCCGTATACATCAGGACAACACATGAAGATGGTATCATCTCGGTGTGACTACTTTGCGCCAAATCAAAGGTAGCTCCACTGAAGATAACGACAATTCCACGGCTGGAGCTGTGTGCCGCAAAATTAGCAGCTCAATTAGTTCAGCGAATTCGGAAAGATGTTGACTTATCTCATGCCAAGGCCTTCCTGTGGTCAGACTCCGAAATCACATTGGCTTGGATAAAATCAGAATCATCATTATATCACACATTTGTCGCTAATCGCGTTGCCGCCATACAAAGATTGACCAGCCCAGACCAATGGAGGCATGTAGGATCCAAGGACAACCCTGCGGATATCGTCTCTAGAGGTATGGCACCTTCCAAACTCGTAAAATGCAACGTATGGTTTTACGGGCCCCTATTCTTACATGGCCCGGAAAGAATCTGGCCACAGCAGCCAACCAACACTGACACGGATGCAGAAAAGAAGAAACAAAAACCAGTTGTGCTAACATCAACAAAGGAAGCATCATGGATGACCACCATCAATCACGGCAATTCTTACCAGAAACTCTTGAGGATTGTCGCATACATGATTCGCTTTATTAATAGTTCGAGAAAACAAGAAAGGGCCCCATCGCTCATTTTGACAGCCAAGGAACTAGACAGAGCACTCACAGCAATAGTTTCCCAGGTTCAGAAAGAAGGTTTCCAAGACGAGATGCATCAGCTGCAACAAAACCACTCTGTAAACGTCAACAGCGCACTAAAAAGCTTATGTCCATTTTTCAACGAAAGAAAAATCATTCGCGTAGGGGGTCGATTACAGAACTCTGAGTTGTCATACGACGCCAAACATCCGATGTTACTGCCATACTCTCATCCAGTGACAACACTTATTATGAACGATCTCCACGTTCGAAACATGCACCTTGGTCCACAAGGACTGCTCGCAATTGCCTGACAGCGATATTGGCCAATTAAGGGAAAAAACATCGCAAGATCAATAGTGAAGCACTGTCTTCGATGTAACAAGGTCAGACCCAAATTGATGACACAACTCATGGGTAACCTACCAGCACCTAGAGTCCAACCAGGCAGACCATTTGTCAACACAGGAGTTGACTTCTGCGGTCCGATCAAAACACATTACATATTAAGAGGAAAGCGGCCGCAAAAGACCTACATATATAGCGGTTTTCTGCTGCTTTGCCTCCCAAACAATACACCTTGAGGTCGCCAGTGATCTTACTACAGAGGGCTTCTTAGGAGCACTGAAACGCTTCATAGCCAGGAGCGGAAATTGTCGTACCATCTTTTGCGACAATGCGACCAATTTCGTGGGCGCAAAAAACGAGCTGCTAGAATTGCGGCAATCCATCCATGATAAGGAAGCACATACGAAAATTTCCACGTTCTGCCAAGCTAGAGGAACCGATTTCCAGTTCATTCCTCCAAGAGCTCCACATTTTGGCGGCCTATGGGAAGCCGCTGTAAAATCGGCAAAATCTTTGCTCCAAAGAACAGTATCATCAGCCGACCTCACATTTGAAGAACTGTCAACGCTTGTTGCAGAAATTGAAGCCTTTCTCAATTCAAGGCCTCTAACGCCATTATCCTCCGATCCAAATGACCTCACAGCTCTAACTCCAGGACATTTTCTAATCGGAGAACCACTAACTGCTACCGTTGATCCAGAAGCCGCTCCGCAACCTATCAGTTTAATCCGATGATGGAAATTGGTTTCACATGTAAAACATGAGTTCTGGAGGAGATGGTCAACTGAATATCTCTGCGAACTTCAACAACGACACAAATGGAAAGAGCACAGTAAAAATGCCCAACCAGGAATGATGGTTCTCATCAAAGACGCCAACTTGCCACCGCTAAGTGGCAGCTAGGGAGAATTGAGAAAACCATACAGGGAGATGACGGACTAGTTCGAGTTGCAGATATTCGAACGACATCCGGAGTATTGAGACGTCCCATTCATAAGTTAGCTCCTCTTCCAATTGAAAAATTGGAAAATTGCAGCAATCCTAATCGACCTGAAGCTCCATTGGATCACCATGATCCAGATGACGAGAGACCGCCTAAGACAAAGAAGTTGAGAACATCTACCAGCTCAGCATTGCTAAGCACTTTACTACTCACCTGCTTCGTTCTGCCCATCTTTGGAAAGCCGTCATTTCAAGTCAGCCCCTTCAGTTCACAACCAGGAATATATTTTGAGAACCAAGGCGCAGCAAACCTAGTCAGCAATGAATGGTCTCTTATTGTCTATTACAATATGGAGAATTATTGGAAGGAAGCTGATGCAATCAGTAATAGCATAGCTCGCTTAAACCAACTTTGCAACCTACTCAAAGATAGAAGCCATTGTAACATCATTACACATCAATTCACCATGCTAAAGGACGACATTGTCACAGGCGATCAGCTGTTTCAGATGACATTATCGTCTAGAACCAAAAGAGCTACACTCAACATTATTGGAAACATGGCCTCCGCATTATTCGGAGTTCTTGATTCAGAATATGCTGAACATATGACCACCACAATAGAACACATCAAGAACAACGAAGATTATCTGTTGGATTTAATAAAAAAACAAACTTCTCCACTTTGAATGTCATGAAACACAGCAAATCAACTAGCAGCCATAGTTAACCAAATAAGAAACATAAACCATCGAATAAACAATATTTCCGAGGAGTTTTATCAGCAGAGGGTAGCAGAAACATTCTCTACTCTAGCAGTGCAGACTACCCTGATGACAACAAGGTATCAACGGGCTCAATCAGCAATTCTGAATGTCCTGACTGACACTCACCACGGCAAAATAAATCCGCTGCTGATATCTCCACGACAATTAAAACAAGAATTAAACACTATAAAGGATCACTTGCCATCAACGCTCAGATTGTCTACGCGTCCAAACAAGATAGTTCAGCTCTACAGGCTCATGAATGTCGAAGGTCGAGTGACTAAGAAATATGTGATATTTCGAATAAAGCTCCCGCTATTTGCGTTTGAGGAATTCGAACTCTATCGCATCATACCAATTCCAGTAGTTATCAAGGAAACCTTCCTAGCCATAAAACTATCATCTGAATTCTTGGTCATCAATCTTCACAAAGACAAATATTATCCACTCAGTAGCCAGGAATTCCATTTATGCGATACTATCGGCGAGTCAGAGCATATGTGCTTTCAGCGGCATCCAATATACAGGCGAGGTGCCAACATTAGTTCCTGTGAACTGAATTTCTTCAAAAATTTGTAACCTAATCAACGCAGAAGATTTGCCGAAGTAGATTCAACTTTATAATCCAAACAAATGGATTTATTCCATGAGAAGAAGCACCACCATCACAATCGTATGTGGCAGTGAGACTAAGCAACAAGTGCTGCTAGGTACAGGGATCTTGAGCATTGAAAATGACTGTGAGATCAGACATGATCATCTGGCTTTGCAGTCTCAAAACAACTATCCAAAGACAATCAGATCATCATTCAATCCCAGTAAAAATCTCACGGATTTCATATATCCGAGAGATTTAAACCATACCGACAAACTGCAAATACCTGTGACGGATCATTACCATCAGGACCAACTTGAAATCCTACAGAAGCAAGTTCACCAGCTCAAGAAGAACGAGATTCTACCACACCACATCAATACAAACCATACGCATCAACTGACGCTGGGCTACGCAGCACTTTTAATAGCCCTGGCGATTGCAGCATATCAACTGTACCACAGATGTAGAACAAGGCGACGTCCCTCCAATGGACATGGACCAATCCCAGCTCCTCGAACATCAACCTGCAGACAATTCGACATAGACGGGGGGGGGCCTCGGTAGCCTAGGGGTAAGGCGCCTGACTACTATCCCAGAGGTCCCGGGTTCGAATCCCGGCCAGCCCCACGGTCCTTCGCCTTTTCCACTTTTCCACCCACATAATTTTCTTTCTTTCTTCTCCCCTCTTTACATTCCTGATTCCTCCTGTCATAGCCTTCGCTAGTCCTTCCCCGCTCCACCAAGCGCATGTCATCGGTTAGTTGAAGAGATTCAACTCGTTTCAGGAGGCATAACACTCCAGCGAGTTGTTTCTCAAATGCTCCGATGCCGGAGTCGCGAAATGGAAGTAGGTGGATTAAAAAAAAATATATCGCGGCTAGGTTGTGGCAGCTCCTTCCTACTTCTCTCTCTACTTCTCATCTTCCGGCTAGAGCTGCTGTTCGACACTCTATAGGAAAAAATAGATTGTCGTACAGTACAAAGGGGGCTTTCCCTAAGTCTCTAGTCTATCACATAAAAAAAAAAATAGACCCGGAACTCATCAGCGAAGACCATTGCCCAGTACCTGGCCAAGGCCCCAAGGTTCTCGACGCCCCGATGTCAGAGTCGCGAAATGGTTGTGAGTAGGTGGAATAAAATATCGCGGCTAGGTTGTGACAGTTACTTCCTTCTCTTCTCTCTATCTTCCGGCTAGAGCTGCTGTTCGACATTCACTCTTTACGAAAAAATAGATTGTCGACAGTACAAAGGGACTTTCCCTAAGCCTCTAGTCTGTCACATAAAAAAAGGCGGCGGAGGATGTTAAGAATCGTCAAATTCCATCAATTTAATTTTAAGTTCTTATTAACAAATAAATTATCAAATTCATATTCATTTTGCTGAAATTGTCAAGTCCTTATTTTTTATCTTATTTTTTGTCTCTAAAAGAATTTGAAATCTCATTAAAAATGTCACATAAGCATAATGAATAAAATTTTCAATTATCTCGAACGGTAACATGATGCCTCAACGGGTAAAATTCTACTTTGAAAATGTTTGTATGTTTGTATGAAAATCTTCTTCAATCGAAAATTGCAACTTAGCATTTTAGTACAGTCAAATTAAGCCGAAAAAAGCGAAATAGCGGAAATGATTGGGTACAGGCTGAAAATTGGCACGGAGCTTCCTTTTAGGGTTCTTAATAAGGGGTTATAAAGTCTACCGATTTTCTACCCCGGGAACCTTTCTTTCTAGGGGGTTTTAGGGTCAAAATATCTGTTTTTTGCAAATGCATCTGAAACCGTAAGTCCTATCATAAAAAAATGTTCACAAAGTTTGTAGCTCATACGATTTTCTACAAAAAATGTTATTATACATTTTCCCGTACGTATTGCCATTCATGAGATATCACCGTTTAAAAGATTTAAAATATTCATATGAACTCATTCACGACTTGTATAGGTTTTCCGACGTTCAAGTTGGACTACTTTTCTAATTTTTTCAGGGGTCATTCCTGGATGTATTTGGAGGAAAAATGTGTTCTAGATAGGGGGCTAACCACTAAGATACAGGGTGTTCGCGAAAAAACAATGTCTTTTTTGTCATTTATTTAGAGTTGAATAACTCCTAGACCAATTATCGTAAACCAATATACTTAGACTCATCTTTTAGGTCAAAGTGTATTCTTTTATTTGATATAAAGATCAGGAACTTGAGTTGCTCCGTTTAGAAGATATGTAGGTTCAAAGCATGAGCGAAATGTTTAAAAGCCTAATGATATTTTTTATTCAATTTAAAGTATATTTTCTGTTTTTTTTTTACCAAATGGTCCAAATTGGAACAATAATACTATCTGACATAATTTAGATGTAATTTTGTATTATTGTTCCAATTTGGACCATTTGGTAAAAAAAAAACATAAAATATACTTTAAATTGAATAAAAAATATCATTAGGCTTTTAAACATTTCGCTCATGCTTTGAACCTACATATCTTCTAAACGGAGCAACTCTAGTTCCTGATCTTTATATCAAATAAAAGAATACACTTTGACCTAAAAGATGAGTCTAAGTATATTGGTTTACGATAATTGGTCTAGGAGTTATTCAACTCTAAATAAATGACAAAAAAAGACATTGTTTTTTCGCGAACACCCTGTATCTTAGTGGTTAGCCCCCTATCTAGAACACATTTTTCCTCCAAATACATCCAGGAATGACCCCTGAAAAAATTAGAAAAGTAGTCCAACTTGAACGTCGGAAAACCTATACAAGTCGTGAATGAGTTCATATGAATATTTTAAATCTTTTAAACGGTGATATCTCATGAATGGCAATACGTACGGGAAAATGTATAATAACATTTTTTGTAGAAAATCGTATGAGCTACAAACTTTGTGAACATTTTTTTATGATAGGACTTACGGTTTCAGATGCATTTGCAAAAAACAGATATTTTGACCCTAAAACCCCCTAGAAAGAAAGGTTCCCGGGGTAGAAAATCGGTAGACTTTATAACCCCTTATTAAGAACCCTAAAAGGAAGCTCCGTGCCAATTTTCAGCCTGTACCCAATCATTTCCGCTATTTTTACTATTTTTCCTGTACTATTTAAGTAGTAGAGCTATGTCACTCCGGCGCCACCTCCTAGGTGGCTTAGAACCGGCCTAGGATTTGGGGGGGTCTGAAAGCTCTACATGTACGTGCACGAGGTGTTTTAGGTTTGTGTCTTGGATAAGGTGGCTTGAAAGCTCTTCATGTATGGGTATGAGGTGTGAAGGTGGCTTAGAGTTGGTGTGTGGAGATGGGTGAAAGCTCTTTATGTACGTGTACGAGATGTTTTGGGTTTGGGTCTTGGGTTAGGTGGTTTGAAAGCTGTTTATGGAGGTTGGGTGTCTTGGATGGGTGGCTTGGAGTTGGTGGGTGGAGATGGGTGGTCCAGAGCGTGTATGGGGTTTGGTGTGGGACCGGGGTGGGATTTGGGGTGTGACTGAAAGCTGTGTTGTTGAGTGCCACCTGTGGGAAGCTAGTTGAATTTCGGTGTTGATTTGGTCCAGAGCTGGCATGGGATTTGAGGTGTGACTTAAAGCTCTGGATGTATGTTTCTTGGATAGGGTGGCGCAGAACCGGCATGGGATTTGAAGGTGCTGCAGAAATGGCATGGGATATAGCCCAGAGCTGGCATGGGATTTGGGGATGTGACTTAAAGCTCTGGATGTATGTTTGTATCTTGGATAAGGTGGCGCAGAACTGGCATGGGGTGGGAAGTTGGTGCGAGATGTGAGCGCCAGCTGTGAGAAGCTAGTTGAACTAAGAATTAAAGAAGCTCTTGAGGGATCTTTTGTAATGATCTTTGATTCAATGTATATAAATCCTTGAAGGGGGAATGTTAGGTTAGTTTTCTTCCGGTTGCGGTGATGAACAGTTATAAGGATTCTACCAGATTGCTTGAGGAAAAGTGTGATAAAGGAAGCAAAGTAAAAGAATTAAAATATCAGCTGAATTCTCTATCAATTAAATCGAAGCAATCATCATCATCATCTGAGAGTAAAGATACTTCTTCATCCATAAGATATCAGCAGATAAAGGATAGGTAAATATGAGCATCCCAAAATTTCTCGAAGAATACTCTAGTATTCTGCTGGAGGAGCATAAGGAAAAAATAGAGAAACTCTACAGATATGTCCAAGAATATGAAAATGCTGGAAAAGTTTATTCTATACATGGAGCACATTACAAGAACTGCCCATGGTCGAACGATAAAACAACTTGTGGACCAGATACATGTGGATGCTGTTTTGTGGAGCGGTACAAACGGGAAGTTCAACGCCTAGTAAATTTTTATGTCCGGATCACCAAAAGCAGCTGTAGAGAATGCTGAAAAGGGTTCGATTTACACTAGCGCCTGAAGTACACATCATGTATGTATGGGATTTCGCTTATAGAGCTAGCCGTATGGGGCAATGGCATATAAGTGCCCTTGATAGATGCAGATTTCAACAGAGAGTCATCAATACAGGCAAAATCCTAGAGCCCATATTAAACCAACATCATCGTGAAAAAATATATAGCATAAGATTTGAAAATAAAACAAATTTGTTATAAAAAAATGTCTTTTTATTTAATTTATAATACATCATTAGCATTTATCCAAGAATTATGTTCTCGTGAGAACCCCAACCATTTAACATAAACTTTATCACCGCTCTTTTTCAATATTTTTTCAACTAGGTAGAGATCTGAGTGTTTAACTTTCTGCAATTCCTTTTCATAGAATCCACCTTTAATGGGGTTGCCCTGGTAGTCCTCAAGTTGATATGTCGGTGGATTAGTCAGTTGAACCTTGGAGATTTTAAAGATTTCAGTTGTCCAGTTTGGTGTGTAGCCTTTTTCAAATAGATGTTTATATTTGCTTATGCGGACGCGGTCTCCTATTTTATATGCAGGTGAAGGGGCAATTTTGATGTGATTATAGGCTGTAGCAAGAAGTAGCTTTTCATTTGTCCTATTAACATCACAGGGACGCATTTTAATTGTTCGATGTTTTTTTGCATTGTATTGTGATAGCAGTTTTTTCATCATAGAAATCCATTTGTAGGATCCATTCATGCTAAATTCCTTCCACATCATGCTCTTTAAAGTTCGGTTGAATCTTTCCACTATTGATGCCTTAAGCGATGTATATGTTGAGTAGTGGTTGATTTTATATTTGCTCATTAGCTTTTGAAAGTGAGAGTTGTAGAATTCCTTACCATCATCCGTTTGCAAATTGTTAGGTGTGCGCCCATCTTTAAATATTGATTGCATCGCTTCTGTGACTTCTGGACCGGTTTTTCTTTTAATTGGCATAGCCCAGGCATATTTAGAAAATGCATCAATTACAGTCAGTAAGTAGCGGAATCCTTTGTTCACATGTTTATATGCATCCATTTCCACCAAGTCAGCCTGCCACAAATCATCCAGACCTTTAATGATAACTCTCCGCCTAGAAAAATTTCGACGAGCAGGTTTGTGAAGCTCATTTACTACTTGCCTCTTACTCAGAGATGCCATTTTCAGCCTTCTTATTAATTATGTGTGAGAATATATAATTTTCGATCTTCGCAATTTCGCGATAAATGAACATCGTTAGATTCTCTACTGCTTTGTCAATGCTTTCCCGTATTTCTTCGTCGACATAGTTTTTGGTTGCAGCGTCAGCATTTTCTTTTGGATCACCTAGGTTTTTGATTCTTTTCAAGGTAAGATCATAGTCACCATCTGATGTTAAATTGAAACCGTTTCCTTTTGGTCCAGCAGGACCGTCTTTTCCAGGAATTCCAGGTGGACCGCGATCACCCACTACTCTAAATTTTTGCCGTTTAAAAGATCGACCAAACTTGTCAACGCTCATTTCCGAAATGTTAATAGTTCTATGTGGGTGGGAATATTTATACTATAATGTCAGCTTCCCGCAACTCCTCAATGATTGACACTATTTCATTACTATGGCTATTATTTCCAGCTTGCTGCGATGCTATCAATATTCGGAGCCTATCAACTAGCTCATTGGGGTCATCCCAATATATGTAATCGATATTTTTCTTTGGAATTTGCATTATTCCCGTTCCAGTATGAGGAGTGTGAATCAACTTTTTTATTATGTTTCTATATTTGAAGCTATTTGTTCCTTTTATTTGCTGGTTTTCCTTAAAATCACGTCTGTGGGTGCATGTATCATTTACAATTTTTTGATAATTGGACAAGTCTTCTTTTGAGTAGCCTCGAGGCTTTTTCATAAAAATTAATTCAGCTAGACCTTCAGTTATCTTGTACCGCTTGCCATCTATAAGAAAGTATTCTTTATCAACTTTTAATCTCGAATTACCAATATTCCACATATCGTTCTTATAGTACGCTCCATACGTTTTATCAATTCTCGTGCTATCATTTTTCAGTAGTTGTTTATATTTGTTTAGTATCTGGTCTGCAGACTCTAATTTTGGTTCTTTTGTAGGTGTGACAAACTGATCATCATCATCATCATCATCATCCTCAGAATAACTCGGTGGCTCTAGCTTTAAGTATTTACGTGGTGGTGGTGGTGGTGTGTATGCTTCTTCATTGCCCTCGTGCTTAATTTCATCTTCTTCTTCTTTTGGTTCAAGTTTCACTGATGCTGCTGTTGTTGTGAGCTTTTTCAGCGTGTTGGTTATAGGTTTAAATGTTTCCTCTAATTGAGCTTCAGATTCAATTTTACCAGTCTTGAGAGCTTTATATTTTCTTCGTATAGCCTCACGTGTTTTTATAATATCCTTCATCAATTTTTCATTCATGTTGCTACACGTGTGGTTACAGCTACAATGATATACAGCTATGCTAATAAGCATTTATATAGATCCAGACGTACCAGGCAGGTCAACCAGATAGATCAGCCAGACAGACCAGCCAGACAGACAGACAGACCGACCAGCCAGACAGACCAGCCAGACAGACCAGCCAACCAGCCAGACAGACCAACCAACCAGCCAGACAGACCAGCCAGACAGACCAGCCAGACAGACCAGCCAACCAGCCAAACAGACCAGCCAACCAGCCAGACAGACCAGCCAACCAGCCAGACAGACCAGCCAACCAGCCAGACAGACCAGCCAACCAGCCAGACAGACCAGCCAGACAGACCAGCCAACCAGCCAGACAGACCAGCCAACCAGCCAGACAGACCAACCAACCAGCCAGATAGACCAGCCAGACAGACCAGCCAACCAGCCAGACAGACCAGCCAACCAGCCAGACAGACCAGCCAACCAGCCAGACAGACCAGCCAGACAGACCAGCCAACCAGCCAGACAGACCAGCCAACCAGCCAGACAGACCAACCAACCAGCCAGACAGACCAGCCAGACAGACCAGCCAACCAGCCAGACAGACCAGCCAACCAGCCAGACAGACCAGCCAGACAGACCAGCCAACCAGCCAGACAGACCAGCCAACCAGCCAGACAGACCAGCCAACCAGCCAGACAGACCAGCCAGACAGACCAGCCAACCAGCCAGACAGACCAGTCAACCAACCAGACAGACCAGCCAGACAGACCAGCCAGGCAGAGCTGAAAGACCTGGTCAGCTGATTAGGTGGGCTCCTTCATAGGCTCATGAATACATCAAAGCCTTTTCGATATCGACCTTTGCCCATGGGGCTGTCCTTATCAATTACTAAGAATCCATATTTGTCTTTCCAACAGTTTGCACACGCTTTTCTGAACTTTGCGAATTTCATATCACTATTCACATGATCATTGTATACATGCTTCAGGTTCAAATCATCTTGTTTGAATATGATCAGAAAGTTTGCATTATCTCGGATTAGATGCTTTGGTATATGAGTATAAGTTTGACAGAGGTAAAAGCTGTCAATGTCGTTATGCCTCCCCATACAAAAGTAGGCTCTAATATTATTTTGTTTATCGCAGGCTACATCATCAAAGATGAAAATTGAGTTTGGCTTTGCTTCCTCCGGTGGTATAACATCGTGGTTGTTAGAAAACGTATAATAGCCCAAACCTGATATGTGAGCTACAACTTCTCCTAAATACTCGTATTTCGGCTGACTTAGCGACTTTGAGTAAATGTATATATTCTCGAATCTCAGACCGTTAGGATGCTCCAGTAGACTTAGCATAACATTTGTCTTGCCACAATTCGACGGTCCAACAATAATACCTCTTATACTGTTTGGTAGCAGCACCCCATGCTTCTTTGATGTACTTGTAATTTCCACATCAGTATTTCTAACTGGTAGACACGCTTGTTGCTTGATAAACTTCATGTTGCACACTAACCCAATCCCTATAAATACCCGTACTTTTATAGGTTTTAATCAGTCTTACAGTAAACCTATAAAATGATTGACCATAGTAAGAAACGCACCATTCATCGAAGAGCTGCCAAGGGGGGAGGACTGTTAAACACTGTTATAAATAAGTTACCGCTTGAGCTTCATCTACCGGGATATCAATACTGTGGTCCAGGAACAAAGTTAGCTAAAAGACTAGCCCGCGGTGATCCTGGCATCAACCCACTAGACGCAGCCTGCAAACAGCATGATATTGCATATCGAGATCATAAGGACTTAAGCGACCGACATATAGCTGACCGTATTTTAGAAGAAAAAGCCTGGCAACGAGTAACATCTAAAGACGCTAGCTTTGCAGAACGTGCTAACGCGCTATTAGTAACAAACGCCATGAAAGCTAAAATTAAAGTTGGAATGGGTGTCAAAGCAAAAATTACCTGCTCGAAGAAGAAGAAGAATACGTTACGTCCATCATTCCGCGAAGCTGTACGTAATGCTAGAAAAGTGTTAAAGCTGAAAAAGCCGAAAGACCTGTTGGAAGCTACTACAATTGCCCTAAGTGCGGCAAAGAATGTTATCAAGGGGAAGAAAAAATCTTACACTACGCCTAGAGTGATACCAGTACCTACCTAAAGTAGGAGGAGTTTTACCGTTCCTCATTCCACTTTTTGCAGGTCTTTCAGCCGTTGGAGCGCTATCTGGAGGTGCAGCAGGTATAGCTAAAGCTGTAAACGCCGCAAGTGTCGCACGTCGGGAGCTGCAGGAAGCGAAACGTCATAATGAGACAATGGAAGCTATAGCGCTAGGAAAACCTGGGCAAGGATTATTTCTAAAGCCATATAGGAAAGGACTGGGACTTTTTCTCAACACCCAACCAAAAAACTAATAAAGTCGCTACCCAAAAGAGCACTCAATGAAAATGATCTGCGTAAATATGCACAGCATATAGCCCACTTTAGAGGAGTATTTATGCGCGATCAATTACCTAAAAAACCATGGAGAAATGAGAGCGGAATTATAAATCTAGATGTTTCATCTGGACCTGGAACGCATTGGGTAGCGTATAAGAAAAATGGGGATATCATAAATTACTTTGATAGTTTTGGAAATCTGCAACCGCCGCGGGAAGTTGTAAATTATTTGGGTGATGCAGTCACATACAACTATACAGCACATCAAAATTTCGACTCAGTGATTTGCGGACACTTATGCTTAAAATTCTTACATAATGTATAAATAAAGGCCTTCAAGTGCAAACATAGACATTTCATAACAAGTAGCCATGTCGATAACACTCTCTCTTACTGGCAATGCATCGGTTCTCACCGCTGAATACTTTCCCCCATTGGAATTAGCTGGAGACTACGTTTGCGGATTAATTGACTTTCAAACATACAATTCTATACCGAATATTGATGACAGCAACAACTTAATGCATGTGGGAGATGCGTGTATCGAATTACCTTTTGGATCATACGAGATTGATGACATAGCAGCTTCAGTACAGCAAAGCTTAAATAAGAGCAGCAGCAAGGCAACAGTCTTAATAAGGGCAAACAATAATACCTTGAAGAGTGAAATAAAAGCTACTGAAGTTATACATTTTGATAAAGAGCGATCCATCGCACCGCTGTTGGGATTTGGGAAACGTGTACTGGAAGCAAATATATTACATACATCAGATCTACCCGTCAATATTATAAAAGTTAATACTATAAGGGTTGAATGTAACATCATATCAGGCTCATACATCAACAATAAACAGGTGCATATGCTGCATGAATTTGCCCCAACCGTGGGGCCGGGCTATAAAATAGTAGAGGTTCCAGCGAATGTGATCTATTTACCGGTGAACGTCAAACGTGTTAGTTCGCTCACACTAAAGCTAGTTGATCAGGACGGAGATTTAATAAATTTTCGAGGTGAAACGATAACTATCAGGCTACATTTAAAGCCGCAGAATGATAGTCTACGGGAGCAACAGCAGCAATAAGCATATAAATAGGATGAACTTCATGGAAAACATTAGTCAACCGACAACCTTGAAGCGAGCAAGACGTCAACTGAGAGCTGATAATATACAATTTCTAAAATCAATAGGACTAAATTTGAAGCAATGAATAACATCTTGGATATTACTGAAGGCACAAGCCATTATAATAGCATAACAAAAATTGACTACCACACTTACTCATCGTTCGCCTCTTCATTTAAAAATAGTGATGAAACCCGCATTCCAGTGCAAAACCAAGACCTGTATATCCTCCCAGCTGAAAGTTTCATATACATTGAGGGAACAGTAACTAAACCTGACGGAACAATATCCAGCACTGCAGGGCTAGTAAATAATGCTATAGCGTTTCTCTTTGAGGAAATTCGCTATGAAATCAATGGTGTAGAAATTGATAGAACTCGAAATCTTGGAATAGCAACAACACTAAAAAATTACATATCATTAAACCCAAATGAGAGTCGCATGTTATACAACGCTAGTTGGTCGCCGGATAAATCAATTACATCCCCCCATGGATTCTTCAATTTCTGCATCCCTCTAAAAACATTGCTGGGCTTTGCTGAAGATTACAATAAAATTATCGCCAACGCTAAACATGAACTCATATTATAATACGAAGCAGGATGGATGAAGATGCGGTCATATCACCGACAGATGATGTAAACATCTCAATCTCGAAACTTCAGTGGCGCATTCCCCATGTTAATGTGGCCGATCATGAGAAAATTGCTTTATATAAAATCATTGAAAGCGGTCGTCAAATACAAATGCCATTTAGGAGCTGGGACATATACGAGTACCCCACGCTACCAGCAACGACTCATCACACGTGGTCTGTCAAAACGTCATCGCAGATGGAAAAGCCCCGATATGTCATACTTGGTACATCAATTCAAGTTAGAACTGATTCCATAAAATATTATGTAATTTTTTAATTATTTTTTAATTAAAACAATGAATAAATTTTCACAACAATGAATAAATTTTTACAACTGTGGATGTTTTCGCATATGATGTTATGCAACGACTGAACTCACAAAAAATTGTAACTCAAAAATGTAAATTATATGACAAATATGTATATAAAAAAAACTAGTACTCATTACATCTAAGAATTAAAAGTACAGTGCTCTATACAATTTCACAAGTATAAATTAAACAGTATAGTGCTTCTTGCGATGTAACATGCCGCCCGACGTTGATTGCTCGCAATTAACAATAGATGGTCGCTCACATCAAGCTTCAAGTGGAAATAAAACAACCTTCTTAATTGACCGCTTGCATTCACCACGTGATGTCTTCACAGTGACAACACGTGTTATACCATCGTGGCCAGGATGAACCTGAATGATGCGTCCCATGACCCATTGTAGCGGCGGGAGGTTATCTTCCTTCAATAGAACAGGTGCCCCAACAGAAACACTAGTTGAATTAACTCGGTGCCATTTTGTTCTAGTGTTGAGGTTGTTCAGGTACTCCTTGTGCCATCTTTTCCAAAAATGCTGCTTCAGTTGTTGAAGATGTTGCCAATTGGACAGTCGATTCTTGTGGGCATTGGAACAATCAACCTCAGGTAAGCTTGTCAATGCGTCATTTATCAAAAAATGGCCAGGAGTCAGGCTAGTAAGATCATTAGGGTCATTTGACAGTGGGGTTAAAGGACGTGAATTAAGAATGGCTTCTATCTCAATAACATGCGTATTGAACTCTTCAAATGTTAATAGTGTGTTACCTATGGTTCGTAAAAAATGTACTTTGAATAGTTTGACTGCTGATTCCCATAATCCACCAAAATGAGGACACCGTGGGGGAATAAAATGCCAATTTATACCGTCGTTAGCTAACTGATTAGAAATTGTGTTATTGTGTTTTTCAGAATTTATGAATGTATATAGGTTTTTAATTTCATTGTTGGCCCCAATAAAGTTGGCTCCATTGTCAGAGTAGATGTCTTTAGTTTTCCCTCTTCGAGAAAAGAACCTTTTCAATGAACTCAAAAATGCATCTGTTGTCAAATCGCTAACGACTTCTAAATGAATTGCCTTGGTCACGAAACATATAAATATTGCTACATAAACTTTTATTTTATTTCGGTTTCGGAATTTTTTCTCTTTTATGAAGAACGGCCCACAGTAATCGATTCCAGTCTTTAGAAACGGCCTTGATTGAGTTAGTCTGGACCTTGGCAAGTTACCCATAACATGGTAATTTTCAGTATTTCTAAATCGAAAACATTTAATACATGAATTAATAACCTTTTTTACAGAATTTTTACCATCAATTGGCCAATAACGGATGCGAATTTGATATAATGTATTTTGAATACCTGCGTGTAATGATTTTTCATGTTCGTGCCTAATGATCAAGTTAGTTACAAAGTTACCTTTTGGTAATACTATAGGATATTTGGCACTGTAAGATAAATCTGAATTCTGCAGTCTACCGCCAACCCTAATGAGGTTGTTCTCATCTAAAAAAGGACTTAATGTTTTTAGCGAGCTTTTGTTGTGTACTGTCTTGGTTTTGAGCAATTCTGTAATCTCTCTAGTGAACGCTTGAGCTTGGATTAATTTAATGATTCGAGTATTGGCTAGTTGAAGCTCATCACTAGATAGCTTACATGATTCACATTTTCTGCTCCTTTTTAGGCTGTTATTAACAAATCGTAAACAGAATGCCATTACGCGAGTTAATTTTTGAATTGAAGAAAATTTGTTTAAAATTATTTGGCTATCTAGTGTAACGTTTAATACCATGGGTTTTCTAACTTCTAATAAGGGAATTTTTATAATCTGTAATGAGGGCCACTCCTCTTTGCCTTTGTGTAGCCAGGGAGGGCCAATCTTCCACATTTCATTTTGTAACAACTCTGAAACTGTTTGTCCTCTTGACACAAAATCTGCAGGGTTTTGATTAGTACGAACGTGATGCCACTGCAGGTAATTGGTTACCGACCTAATTTCTGAAACCCTATTAGCGACAAATGTTTTTAATACATTTGGCTGCGTGTTTCTCCAGTTCAAAGTAATTGTGGAATCAGACCATAAAAATGTCTCGTCAAACATTATGGTTACTGCTGATAAGACTGCTTTATATAATCGCGTTAGTAATAACGCTGCACATAATTCTAACCTGGGTATTGTGATCTTTGAGTTTAATGGTGAGACTCGACTTTTTGAACAAAGAAGTCGAGTTATGCAATTATTGGATTTATCAACTGACCTTATGTATATACACGCTCCGTATGCCATTTCACTTGCATCGCAAAACCCATGTAAATGATTATTTATTGAATTCTCAATGATGATACATCTTTCAAATGAAATTTCTTGTAAACGAGGTAATTGTTTTTTATAGTTGACCCACTGAGAATGAATATCAGGTGGTACCGCTTCATCCCAGTCGAGTTTTAACTTCCATAAATGTTGTATGAATAATTTCGCTTGTACAATGATCGGACCCAATAACCCTATCGGATCAAATAATTTTGCAATGCTTGAAAATATCAACCGTTTTGTAATTCGTGTTTCTGTGTCGATGTCCTTATTGTAGTTGTATAGTAGGACATCGCGACGTGGATTCCATTGAATGCCTAAAGTTTTTATATCTTGAGCTGACTCATCGAATAAACCTATATTCGTTAACTCGTGAGGTAATGTCTTGACTAAATTTGCATCGTTAGATGACCATTTTCGCAAAACAAAGCCACCAAGGTTAAGTAATTGAATTAACTCATCTCGAAGTTGTAAAGCATCATCAAAAGACTTGCTTCCAGTTAACAAGTCATCAACATAAAAGTCGCGCTTGACAACGTGTGAAGCTAATGGAAAGTTGTGTAGTTCATCCTCAGCGAGTTTGTGTAACGTACGAACCGCTAAAAACGGAGCAGAAGCTGTACCGTATGTAACTGTATTTAATTGAAAAGTTTTAATTTCATCGGTTGAATTTTCTCTCCAAAGAATCTTTTGGTAATCACGATCATCTTTGTCGACTAAAATTTGTCTGTACATTTTTTCAACGTCTGCCGTAAGCACGTATGTATGAGTACGATATCGGATAAGTAATGAAAAACTGTCATCTTGTATTGTAGGACCGACTTTAAGAGTATTGTTTAATGAAATTCCTGTGCTTGTTTTCGCTGAGCCATCAAATACAACTCGAACCTTTGTTGTAGTGCTACTTTCCTTGATTACAGCGTGATGTGGAAGGTAAAAACCAGTATGAACAGAGCCCTGATTATTTACTATGGACATATGCTTTAGATTTTCATACTCTCTCATGAATTCTGTATATTGCTGTTTTAAGTCTGGGTTTTTGTCTAATTTGCGTTCTAGTGAATATAATCTTTTCAATGCAATTGAGTAAGAATGCCCGAGATGTTGAATATTTTCGTTGAATGGCAATTTAACAATATACCGCCCGTTATTATCGCGAGATGTATTTTCTACATAATGTTTTTCTACCTTTGCCTCATCAACGCTTAGAAATTTTGTCTCTGGCATTTCTTCAAGTTCCCAAAATTTTAATAGTTGATCTGTTAATGTGTTTAGAGCAATATTACATGACACAACATTAGCTTTATCATTGTGATTATTTACCTTACCGGCGATAATCCATCCGAATTTAGTCTTTTGTAACACAGCTAATTGATTGTCAATCTGTATTTGATCCATGCATAAACTTCGATAGAAAATCTCTGCGCCTATCAATGCATCAATTTCTGATGTTTTGTGAAATAATGGGTCTGCTAACGGTATATTTTTATCTATATTCAAATGGTTAATATTTATTTGTTGTGAAGGTAATGGATTTGTAATTGTTGGTACTACTAGAAGTGAAATTTTTTCCTCAAAATTTCCTTGCAGTGAAGCAACCTTCGTCAGTACCTTGTATTTTATGGGAGTTTGTAGTTGATTCACTGCCGTTATAGAGGTATTCATTTTAGCACGTTTTAGTTGAAGAAGTTTTGCAAATCTTTCCGTGATGACGTGAGCTTGAGCACCGCCATCTAGCACAACACGAGCTACATGTGTTTTGTTATTAATATCAGAAAATGTTACTTGAGCTGTAGCTAATAAAACTTCACTTGAGTAGTTGGCTTGCAAATTATTAACTGAGACGGACGGTGTAGCTTCCTTGCATTTATTATTTTCGAGATGTAAAAGGGTGTTGTGTTTCTTACCGCATTTCTTGCAGGGCCCACAACTGCAATTGTCAGCACTGTGCTTTTTCCTTAAGCAGTTGAAACAAAGTGCCTCTCTCTTTGCTGCTTCAACTCTGTCGGGAACTGGTAACCTTAGAAATTTTTCGCAATTAAATATTTTATGTGATTCCTTGCAGAAATTACAGTAATCTGTATTTTGTGTCGCGGCTAAAATGTTTTTCTTATTTGCAGAAACGTTGTTTTTTGTAATTGAAATCTTAGAGTTTGAACTGGATCTAATTTGGTCATATGCATTGTGGGTGTATGTAGCATCTAAAATTTGACAACGTTGTGTCAAAAAAGTTATAAATTGTTGCAATGTTGGAACATCTTTAGACGTTATTGATTTTTCCCACTCCTGGTGGGTAATTTTATCAAGCTTGGCAGTCATGCAGTAGATTAAAATTGAATCCCATTTATCTATCTCTTCCCCTAATGTCTGTAATGCTCTGGTATGTGTGTTTATGTTGTTTAAGAGTTGCCTAAGGCCTAGAACACATCCTCGTGCACACGGTGCTTGCTCGAGAAGAGCCCTTAAATGATTTTGAATGATCACTCGTTTATTTAAATACCTATCTTCCAATAAACTCCATGCAATATCATAATTAGCAGTAGACGTTTCTAACGACTGAATCACTGTTTCCGCTTCTCCACGCAAGCACGACCGAAGATAATGCAACTTTTCAACCTTTGAGAGGTGTTCCTTAGTATGCACCATCGACTTGAACGAATCTGAAAATGACAACCACTTATCATAGGCTCCGTCAAACAAAGGCAATTCAATCCGTGGCAGATGCACATTTGAGTTTGCATTTGGGAACCTACTTGTACTTACTTGAGATGATTGATTATCACGTAAAAATTTACGCGCTACACTCATTGTTGTGTAATACGTATTTTCGAATTCATCTCTATATGTAAGATGATCTGAGCTGTCGTCTAATAGCACAATCTCGATGTGGACCTCATGAAATGTAGTTAAGATGTCTTGTATTTTGTCTGTACGCAGATTGAGCTCATCAATCTGACTTGGTGTAACTGTGTTTAAAAAAGTGCTGAATAGCGTTAGCTGACGTTTTAACTTTGCCCGTGCAACCTTTAACCGAGACAATTCTGCCATTTTTCACCGTTCTTTAATCACTTAGACCCGAATAAACCTCACTGCACTCGACACCGAAATCAACTCACGAACTTAGCCCAACTCAATGACCGTTTTTATTTAATTTAATGTATTCAATAATAATCATCATTTATTTAAAATGAGCATTGACAATCTTACAATATTTATTACTACTCTTACCTGAGATTGATTTATTTGTTGTCTACCTCACTAACTTTATCTTCTGCTGCAATATCTTCACTGAAATCTTCTGTAATTCTCTTCACTGAAATCTTGTAATTGTCTTCACTGAAATCTTGTAATTGTCTTCACTGAACTCGTCTGTAGTAATGTATGCATGCATGCTTCTGTAGTTACTTGAATCTTCACCTTTTTGAAAGTTATTACGTAATGCTTCTTAAATTGTTACATAACGTTATGTAACCTCTTGAAAATCTTGGGTTTAAACTCTCTAGTTTCCTTTTAAATCCAGCTGCGATTTCATCCGGCTCGAAGGACCATTTTTTATGGTACATCAATTCAAGTTAGAACTGATTCCATAAAATATTATGTAATTTTTTAATTATTTTTTAATTAAAACAATGAATAAATTTTCACAACAATGAATAAATTTTTACAACTGTGGATGTTTTCGCATATGATGTTATGCAACGACTGAACTCACAAAAAATTGTAACTCAAAAATGTAAATTATATGACAAATATGTATATAAAAAAAACTAGTACTCATTACATCTAAGAATTAAAAGTACAGTGCTCTATACAATTTCACAAGTATAAATTAAACAGTATAGTGCTTCTTGCGATGTAACAATACTAGCTCTCCAAACAAATCGTAAAAATGATAAAACAAAGGATGTCAGTAAGTTTGACCACTGCAAGCTGACAGATGTTAAAGTGCACTTGAATTCGGAATCATATCCATATGATGACCTGAACTTGAAATTTGATGCTCATAAATACGCTCTCCTATATGATATGTATATAAAATTCCAAACTTCATACTATGGACGCCAGTTGCAGCCACTACTCTCAAGGGAAGAGTTTATGCGTGATGCTCCGATCGTAGTCATTGATTGCTCTCGGCAAAACGAAACCATTAAAACAGGTCCTGTGGATATAAGGTTGGAATTCAAAACATCGGAAAACGTTCCCACTAACACAACAGCATACTGTTTATTGCTACATGATCGAATAGTGGAATATACACCTCTAACCAACGAAGTCAGGAAAATTGCTTGAAATGAATATCATTATCATCGACATTCAAGGATTCAAATTACAAAACAATCAATTTATTTTCAAAGAATTGGCCCTTTTAAATTGTGAAAATCAAATGCAGCACTACATATTCCAACCACCATTCCCACATAAACATCTAACTCGGTCTGAAAAGAAACAAGTTGAGTGGCTGAGACACAATCACCATGGATTCAGATGGGGTGATGGATACATTCCCTACCGCACACTATATTCAGTTGGAGATCTGCTGCATGATAAAATAATCTATGTTAAAGGAGCTAAAAAGAAACAATGGATTCAGGAATTATTTGGAGAGGAGCTAACCATATATGATGTAGAAGAGGAGGGATGCCCCAAACTATCAACAACAACAACAACAACAAATGGCTTCTTATCCTGCATAATACACGAAGGCCGATGTGCTCTGAAAAATGTTTTTGTAATAAGGGAATTTTTAAATAAAACAAATTTTTTATAAAAAGTTATAATTATTCTTTTATTCATACTATTTACATATTGCACTTGTGTGAGTTTTATTCTACATCCATGTCTTCTTGCTGCTGCTGCTGCACTGAAAAATGCCCCCATGGTAGAGTGTCGATCCCGTTGTCCATAATGCAGCGTTTATCATCCTGTGGGTTTAAAGCGATCTTTGCTTGGTTTAAAGTGTACACTTTATGACTATATGAACGAATGCTTTTTTGCTCAGCTATCTTGCTTTTTAAATTTTGCAAACATTCAATATAGTCGCTAATCTGCAAAGTTTTCGCCACAACGTTCTTCTTTACCCCTTTTGCTTTCTTCACTTCATCAACACCATCTATTTCAAGGGAGTACATTTTAGACCTTAAGCCTACAAACAATGTCATTATTCGACCATTTAATTCATCTTTCATCAATCCAGGAACTTTTTTATTTGCTTGCGGCATATTAAACTGGTTGGTCATAGGATAATCACTAGTATCAAATTTATCTATGTTTTTCTTCATAATATTGTATATGTCAACATTTTTTATTTCATATACTAATGAATCCGTATCCATGTACATTATTTTGCATTTATCAGCATCCAACTCTTTTAGCATAAAGTCATAATGGAATTCGTACAGTGCTATTTTAGAAATATCGAGAATCGCCATACCAATGTATAATGGTTTATCGAATTTAACTACCAGCTTTCGTAATTCAACTGCTACTAAATTTTCATTGAAAATTGCGCGACTATGGAAATTCGGTGCTGCAATGAGGTTTCTAGCGCCATACCGCCCCTCCCACTTTGTACATAGTTTTATGTTTGAATATTTTCGCACATTTTCCATAGTTTTTCCGAAAACAGCATTAATTATTTTCTTATATTGGTTCTTCTCGTAGGCATTTTTGGCTTGTTTCCTTTTATCTGTATTTAAGTCCACATATGGTTTAAGCCATGGTGATTGATCGAACTGCAGAATGCGGTGAATTTTCTTGAGTATTAGTCCATGTGATAAACATTGTTTTAGGTTGCGGTAATGTATAACATATTTTTCTTTGGTGTGTAAAGTGGTTAAAAGTTTGCCTTGTTTTGATCCTGGTGGTGCTGAATGAGTGGGGCAAAATGGAAAATCTTTATGCAAATTATGCAGCTCCTGCGGGTATTCAAGATCTACCTCCAACATATAGCCGATCGGTGAATTATCATCAACACTCATAACATCAACATTATCAATCCATTTAAAGTTTCCGGTTGGAAGTGATTGCGACATGGCCCATCCATATAAATTATTCACGTCATAGTACATCAGATATTTAGTTTCTTCATCCGGTTTAAAGTTTTTCATATATTTATTGTTGGCTTCACTATATCTGCAGCAGCATTGGCTAATTCCACCTCGGCAAGATTTTTCAATAAATAAAAGCATGTCAACATCCATTATCCTTTCTAAGCGCACTCCCGTGTAATACAGCATCGCTGCCCATGTATATCCAGGCAGTGTGAAGACGTGTGCAGGGTCAAGTTTGTAAGTCTCTAGTCCCATAGCTCTAAAATTTGTAAAAATATCCGCCAGCAGAAGAACATCTGTTTTTAAATACAAATCTGAATACTCTCCCAGGCTTTTAATGTTAAATTTTTCCCACACTTTTTGCGCATGTTCATAATCTTTTTCAGTTATCGGCTCATCAATCATTTTATTATAAAAATGCTCCACGCTAGGTAAACTATTACACTCCAATTTATCCCAACCATCGATGAAGTCATATGGGAAAACTCCTTTGCGCGTGAGAAGGTTGAAGCTTTCATCATCCAGGTCTTGCCATTGAGCTTTTGTTATTTTTAATTTTTCCTTAGGCAGCAGTCCGGCTAGTTTATCCAAAGATTCATCCATAAATCTATAAGAGTCGATGAATCTCAGCTTGATGGAGCTATTTTCAATGTGTTTGGTAAATGAAATGTACCGCTCTTTGTTCAACGGTAAAAGATCCACTTTTCCTGGTATGGTTAGTGCTACATCCTTGATTATGAAATGCGCATCATATCCTGATAAATTGTGGAAAATGACTGGGATGTTGCGGCAATCATTATAATTGATGTTGCAGCTGTTGTGTGCTGGTCCACGATATTTGCCTGTGAGGTGGCAATGATCCCTCACTCTGGTTTCACCAAGCGCAAAGGGTTTCTCGCATATATGGCAGCATGGTTGGTTTAATTGAATGCACTTTTCCTGCGCTGATAACGGTGCTAGTGGTTTTATATCCTTTATTTGCTCTTCGGCTATATTTGCGATCTCCTGCAGCTGCAATGTAAACCACTGAAGACACGTTTTTCCACGATTCGATCGGTAAAATGATAGAGATTCATCGTAATAGCAGTGAAAATATAATCCAATACTATGAACTTCATGTTCTTGAATTTTCCTTGTCTTATCACCATTACTACCACCATCGGTAACAGGTATCAATATTGACTCCAAATCTGCATATACTGTAAATGGCACTGGATTCTTATAATTATAATTTTTAAAAGTGATAAATTTCTCCTTATGAAAAGCAACTTTACAGTCATTCACCTTTTCACACTCAGGCACGTGCGCTGCGAGCTTTTCTTCAGTATAAAAATAAAATAAACATCTATCACAGATATATTTTTTATGTTTATTTTTAGAAACCTGGCTACACACCAAACGCGATAAGTTTTTAATCCAGCAGAAATGATAAACAATAGCACTATCATCATCTTCGTCCTCACTGCAGTCATAATCTGACTTTATCATTAGCAGGTTGATGTGTTTATCCAATTTCTTCTTCGTTAAGTAAGCTGGAACAGTCGTGTATTCGCTCATCTTTTCCTTTTCCAGTATGAAAACATTAATTGATAATCTGTTGTTTTCTTCAAATGTTTTTATTTGGTTTAGTGTAACTGGAAAAGTAATCCCGCTCAAGTTTAGCACATTGTTGTAGTGCGGGTACTTTGATGTTCTATAAGCATGATCCCTACGCTCTACTGGATGCAAAGCTGAGACCACGGCCCACGCAAAGCATGCATTATCATTATTCCTCACATTTACGCATGCCTGTTTTGCTGCGATGCTTTGCGGCAATTTTATATAGGATGATCCTCTTAATGGTTCGTATTTGTTTATATTCACCATTAAGTTCACTATGGTATGTAAAGCCCAGCCGCTATCTTTCTCTTGGAACTCCTCAACTTGGGTCAATAGATCATCCTGCACGTTTTTCAAAAACCACTGTTCCAGATCATCGGTGCTCCCAATGGGTGTAGTTTTGGTGTGAAAGTATTTTATGTCGCTTATAATATCACCATCATTGACGCCATGCTTAACATACTCGCAGCTTAAAGTCGTTGATGTCTTGACGAAATTATGCTTCTTTAAAATGTTCTTAACGCTCCGCTCAAACAAAGCATAACCATCCTTTAAAAATTGCTTCACTTCGATGTGCTTTATATTAATGATGACGCCTGTCCTGATTCGTGATGCAAACGCATTATTCAGCTCTTCCCAGCGTACACGAGCACTTCTTTTTTCACTTCTTCCTCCTTCCTGCACACCTGCTCCATGGTGGCTGCTGCCAGCTTTCAACAATACTTGTAAACCTCTTAGTTGCGCAATACAATTTTGATAGTGTTGTTTGGTCCCAATCTGCTTTTCGGCCCTGCATGCTGCTTTTATTTTTTTAATGAATAAACCACACACCTTTGTAATAATTACACTTTGCGCAGCGTCTCTGTCCCTTAAGCAATCTGCTGCTTGCTTTTTTAGTCCACTCATTATACTGCGTGTATCCATTTTAAAAGTTATAATAATTAATAACAAAAACAAAACTTTTCACTTAGCACTTGTTAAATTGGTTGGATGCTCACTGTTAAAATCACCAGTATTAGCAGGAGTCGTAATTAATAACACTTTACTAGTTAACTCGCGGGATGCTCGTTGTAAACTGTGAAAATACTACTGCTACTGCTTCTTTTATAATACCCGCAATTGCACAACATGAACAAGTTCGATCATGCAAATCTGCCTATGTAGCAAATTCCTGACCCTAAGTGTTGTTTACATAGGTGCATGGAACTCATGGACAAGTACAAAATTTACCAACTTCCGGTATCCGGCTGTCTTAGATGGAATTGCATCACCATAGTCACAGACAGGCAAATCCCTACCCCTTCCTCCAAAAGTTGTTTACACAGGTGCATGGAATTCAATTCAATTTACCAACTTCCGGTCTATAGCTTTCTCATGCAGGTGCAAAAACTGCTGACGTAGCGAATTCCTAGGCCCCAAAAGTTGTTTACACAGGTGCATCATGAAAACTTCCACCCCAAAGTTGTTTAGACAGGTGCATCTATGTGCTGCGGACTCATGGACAAGTTCAATCATGTTTCTAGATTTAGGGTATATAATGAGAACTGTGAAGGAGAACGCTAGCAGTTCAACCCCAACCACCTGGAGATCAACAACATCAGCCCCAGAAACATGGATACAGCAACAGAACTCAAAAGCTTGGAATACTCACCATACTTAAGGATGTCCGACATGGAGTTTGGAACCCCATATAAAATAAAATCTGCAAGCAAGCTTGAAACAGTGTATGGTGTTCGGATTCATCTCGAGTTAAAGGAGCATCAGCTTTTGCTACCAGCCAGGTACAGTTCACTTTCTGATGCAGCCTTACAAGACATCAACAACAAAGGAAATTTCCACGTAATCAATTCTGGACCGCAGGGGAAGACATTTATTTTCAAGTTTGTACAAATTGATGCCATTCCAGTTAATTATAGTTTTTATACCGATAATTCAAGTGAAATCCCTAATTTTTACAATCCTAACAACAAGAAAAGGAAATTTCCTGGTGAATAATAATACTGTGCTGTATCTTGAATAAACAAATAATTGTATGATTTATCAGAATAAAAATAATATGTGTTCTAATTAATAGGTTTTTTATTTGTAGCTATTACAACAACAACAACAATTCTTTTTAATACCCTAACTTTATTAAATATTTCAGAAGTTTGCTCTGCCGTTTAATTTTTTTCTTTTCAGTACTAACTTGCTGATTACATTCACTGATGCACTTTGTTTATCTCAATAAACGTTCGCAGCATGAGAAGACTGAAATTTTCACATCTTTGCTTGATAAGGAATCCGATGTTTTCTTATTTAACCGTTATTAAAATTTACTCATTGGGTACAATTAGCACTTAAGGTGATCAGTTTAAATAATAGAATTTATCCAATACGTTCAAGATTGAATAATTAAGGCATAAGTTAGCTGATAATGGGAATCTTCATTGTTTTTAGTATGTGACCGAGTATTTTTTGCGGTAGCTTTTTGCCACTTCTTAGTGTGTGTAATATTTGTGGTTTGTGAAAGGTATTTTACCTTAAATTTATTGTTTAAAAATATAATATATCCAGCATCACAAGTCTGATGAAAATGGGAGCCTTCGCTGCATTGTTGATGCTTATGGGAAATATCTTTTTCATCTTTTTGACCACTTAGCAATTTTCAAGTTGCGGTTGTTATAATATTGCGACTTGAGGTGAGTATTCTCATTAAAAATTCTTTGGAAGATAATAATAATAATAATAATATATCATGACATATGGATGCAATCCAGATCATAGCTTACAGATCGCACCGGGTTGTTGTCGAGAATAATATATAGCCATCTCAGCTAAAGCTTAATTTAATTCTTAGTGTTACTTGAAAGTCCAGTTCTTCACTGAATTATATGTATATTTTTGCTCCAGAATCAAAGCTCATTCCAAAGCACCAGAATTAATACTACAGAAAACATCTCGAAACCAAAGCTCTCAATCCCCCACACACAGCTTAGTTTAATTCCACTCACAGAGAAATTTATCCAAAGGTTCCCCAAGAGCTTCTTTAATTCTTAGTTCAACTAGCTTCTCACAGCTGGCGCTCACATCTCGCACCAACTTCCCACCCCATGCCGGTTCTGGGCCATGCAAACATACATCCAGAGCCTTAAGTCACATCCCCAAATCCCATGCCAGCTCTGGGCCATATCCCATGCCGCACAGTGGGCCCAACAGCCTGAAAATGCGCGCATGGCAAAAAATCTGCTTGTAACCCAAATGCAATTTTTCAACGAAAATTTTGTCGATAATGCATGGTAGCATCGAGATCTACATATTACGCAGCTCAAAATATTTTTTTTTTCGTGCGAAGGTCATACAAACAATTTAACAATTTTACCAAAACCTTACAAATGCACGAATTGTCTACTGTTTATTCACCTTTCTGTTTCTTCAACTCGTGGACCGAATGTCTGAATCGAGTGCTACTGTACATTTATCAATTACCGTGTAAATAAAATAACGATTTTCAAGTGTCTAATGAACGCTGTAACTTGCATCAGTATTACTCCGTACGACCAAACTCAGTGGTAAAAAAAACTTTATTGTGTACACAACAATTAAAAATTTATTGCAGCTGCGACCGCTTGCAACCTTGAGAATACGACCAATGTGAAAATTGTGTAAAAATTTGATAAAATTAGATTTAAAAGAATAATTAACTTATGTAAACGATTCGTGCGATTATAATTGTTTGTATATCGCTTTATTATATACATTCAAATAGCATATTCTAGTTTATAATTGTTCAAAGTACGTTTTGACCTCAAATTTGGAATCAACGACCTCAAAAACCTAAATAACCACATCAAACAGCACAATATATTGAAATAAATATAAAAATCGACGGTGGCGCCACCTATAATTGATTAAAACACGTTTTCGACCTCAAATTCGGAGTCAGCGACCTTAAAAACCTATATAACCACATCAAACAGCACAATAATTGTAAATTAATATAAAAAATCGACAGTGGCGCCACCTATAATTGTTAATACGCGTTTTCGACCTCAAATTCGAAATCAGCGACCTCAAAAACATAAAGAAGTGTTTGTACAGCAATTTTAATTTGATTTCTGCGTCCGTAAATGCGCATGCGCGCGTTCTACCGAGTTCGAGCCCACTTTGTGCCGGTTCTGCGCCACCCTATCCAAGAAACATACATCCAGAGCTTTAAGTCACACCTCAAATCCCATGCCAGCTCTGGACCAAATCAACACCGAAATTCAACTAGCTTCCCACAGGTGGCACTCAACAACACAGCTTTCAGTCACACCCCAAATCCCACCCCGGTCCCACACCAAACCCCATACACGCTCTGGACCACCCATCTCCACCCACCAACTCCAAGCCACCCCATCCAAGACACCCAACCTCCATAAACAGCTTTCAAACCACCTAACCCAAGACCCAAACCCAAAACATCTCGTACACGTACATAAAGAGCTTTCACCCATCTCCACACACCAACTCTAAGCCACCTTCACACCTCATACCCATACATGAAGAGCTTTCAAGCCACCTTATCCAAGACACAAACCTAAAACACCTCGTGCACGTACATGTAGAGCTTTCAGACCCCCCCAAATCCTAGGCCGGTTCTAAGCCACCTAGGAGGTGGCGCCGGAGTGACATAGCTCTACTACTCATTTATTTGTAAGACAATTGTCTGCTAAAGGAAGAGTCATTTTATTTTTTGTTGTTTTGTTTATTATTATCATAAGTATAAAAGAAATTGTTTTAAAATAAATAATTTAGTCGAAGCAATTCAGACGTTTGAGATAGAAATGGTTGCAGAGCTACTTCTTTTTTCTATCATACAGCTACACTTGTGTTTAGGTGTTACACCTATTACACAGCGCATCAAATATCATGGTGTTACACCCTGATCTACCAATCTACCAACAGCGGATAAGCAAAAGAGTTTCTTCGCTCTACAAAAGACATACACATTAATTATCACCCGAACTATTAGTGTGTGCAAAATTGGAAGCTGATCGGTTATATTTTCTACTTTTTAGTCTATTATAAGCTCTCCGCAATTTAGTGTTGGCCGCCATTTTGAATTTGGAATGACGCCACATAGCTAATTGTGTTCTACCTGTCATATCCTTTAATTTGATACCCATACAATACAATTTCAAAAATCGGCCGCCATTTTGGAACCGCCATCTTGATATTTTTACAAAATGGCCAGATTGCATTGTCATCCAAACTAAATGTGTATGCAAAATTTCAGCTCTATCTGAAACCGGGAAGTGGGTCAAATTTAACTTCAAAGATTTGATCAGTCAGGATCAAGTTAAATAAAAGAATTTAATAAAGAAAAACAACTTTGTTTTCCACAGTAAAAAGATTCCCTTTATGCTTTATCTTTATCTTTAGACTTAAAATAATTTGCACTTTTGGTTTTATAATTAAGTTCAGTTTCAGTTTAAATTTTTTGCTAAAATTAAAGGAGTCAAAATTTACATTAATTATTGCTAGTGTAATCTGCAACCTGTCGCGTTTTTACAATACAAAAACAAATCGTACATGACTGTTATGGCAAACTTCATCGATATATTTAAAGCACGGAAAAGGCATTTAAGCGCATCATTGCCAAGTCAAGCCGATGATTCTTCTGATGTAGGCCAAACAAAATCCTCTATAGTAGAAGTCCCTTGTTAAAGATTACAATTGGAGGAGTCACAGGACAAACCTACCTATGGAGATATACACCCGGGGCAGCAGTATCTTTTATAAATTGGGAAGTTTATCAGTGGACAATCGATTGTAGTACCTGGAAAAGTGCAAGGTAAAAAAGTGCTGCGGAAGTTGCGGCAGTATTAGAAGTGTGATAGGATTTTACTTCAGTGTTAGACAAGCTTTGCGATAGCCTGAAATCGATTTTTTTTATAAACACGAACTCTGACGAACAAAACAATGTTCACAAGATCCTGTTACCCACCCCATTGTTGCAAAATTTATTATATGAACTTTGGAAGTTGTTGGGCCAGGATTTGATGTTAATTTGTGCTAAGTGATTGGGGTTTATGGAGTGTTCTTGTACGTAACAACATAAATTAATGAATCTTTATATAGTCACTTTTAATTGAGTGCATATAGAGTTCCAGCTTTAGATCAGAAAAACATTCGACTAAAGTGAATTGCGAAAGAATCAAATAAAATCCTTTAATCCTTTTAAAACAAAAATTGCATATATTTAAAAGTATTACATTTTTTTTATAGAAAACGTGTGTTATTTTATAGGGCGCTTTAGCTCGATTCCTTAATGAATATGATAAATGATATAAAAACACGTTGTATACTGCAAACCCCAGAATATTTTTTTCATGTTAATTTAACACACTACATACCTTACAAGCGTGTAAGTAAACCCCTAATCGTGTTAAAATATTGCGTTTTAGGAATTAACCGTGTTAAAATAATAATAATTTAGTCAAGCGTGTGAAACACATAATGTTTGATTTTCACACGTTTAGAAGTAAAACGATAAAACGTTACAATTTCTTTAGCTTGTAAGAAATAGTATACGCTACATGTGTGTGATTTTTGCACGTATACATTTATGCCCTTTTATCTGCATTATTTAAAAACAGTTTATTCTTAAAACGCAAAATTTCAACACGATTAGCCTAATACAGTGTAGGTTACCTCGCTGCAAATCGACGCTAAAAAACATCGCTTCAAAAAATTAATTCGTATGTACTTAGTGGGTTTAAAATACACACTGCAAATAAATTCAGAGAAAAGCAAGATTCTAATTCAGTCCAGGGTGGAAAGAAGAAGAAGAAATCACAACACTACCTGGAAGAATAAACGCAAAACAGAACAGAACATACTTCTCACTACTGCCAGAAATGAAATCCAGAGACATCCACTGAAAAACCAAAACAAGAATCTACAAAACCTTCAAACGTACAGTAGATACGTATGGATGAAAAGCATGGAGTTTCTCCCAGAAATCAGCCGACATGATGGATATATTTGAGAGGAAGGTGTACCGATCAATTAAATCAAATTGAAAACACCGTTACTTAACTTCAATAACTTTTATTTATTATTTACAATGTTATCGGCCCGGCCCTAGCTGCTTCTTCTATTTTCGAAATCAATTGCATTTAACGTCATTCTGATAATGGGTATTCTAGTGTACGCCACAGTACTCCCCCTCTGTGAAAAACTACCATTTATATTGTAAAAAATAAAAATTCATTTCTTTTAAATATCATTTGGTTATAGTTCAATTCAAAACTTAATTTAATTATATTCAACTCTTTTTACTTAAATATGTACATATGTATATTAGGTTAAAGGAGAAAAGATACTTTTCTTTGTGTTTTTGATCGCGTAAGTTTTTCTGTGCCTTCCGAATTCAATATGTGTGCGGGTTTGAGTCTATCTATTGTTATATTATGTTCCTTGCCAATGATCAATATGGTATAAAATTTGTCGTCATATCGTTTTGCTATTTGATAGGTCTATTTGATAGGGCCTTTGCTATTTGATAGGGCCTTTATATGGGCGACTAACACTCTTCCTATTGGTTTCTTCTCTGACCAGGACGTGTGAACAACATTTGAGATCTTTTGGCACGAAAATGTAATTTTGTTTTCGAACTCGCTTAGCTTGAGGTCTTAGTTGAGCTAAATTATCTTTAATTTTTTGCGCGATGCTGGAGGTTAAAACTGTTTCGTTCGACTTTTCTCGGATAACTAATTCTGTTGGTAGACGTAGTGCCTCACCGTATAGAAGTTGTGAAGGAGATACGTTAAAGTCTTCGATTAAAGCAGTTCGTATTCCTAACAAAATCCAAGGAAGGTGATGATACCAGTTTTTGTTATCGTCATATGCTTTGATGGCATCTTTCAATTGCCTATGTAATCTCTCTACTAAACCATTTGCTTGGGGGTGGTATGTAGTAGTTCGTATTCGGTTGATTCCCAAAATACCTGATATTTCCTTAAATAGACGGGATTCAAACCGTGCCCCTTGATCGGTTGTTAGTGTTCTAGGGGTACCGTATCTAGAGACCCATTCGCGTATGAAAACTGAAGCTATGGTGGAGGTGTTTATATTTTTAATGGGAATCGCTTCTGGCCAAAAAGAAAAACGATCTTTAAATGTTAAAAGATATGAATGACCGTTTGATTGCGGTGGCCCTACAATGTCCATGTGGACGTGCTCGAAGCGGCCTTTGGGGATTTTGAAAGTGCCAAATTCGGATTTAGTGTGTTTGGTTATTTTGGATTTTTGGCATTCTAAACATGTTTTTGCCCATCTTGTGCAGTGGTGTTGTCGAGCCGGAACGCTCCGGAACGTCGCTCCGGTACTTCCTTTTTGGACAGAAACGCGTTCCGGAACTAAAGATGATTTCTGATAACGAGAATTGGCTGACGTATTGAAAAAATAATTAAAAAGAATTGCTGATTTTTTTTTCTAATTTTTGACGAATTTTTATATGTATTATCCTAGACAAATAAAAGGAAAGATGTTCCATTTCAAATAAGAAAAGTGTGCACTTTCCTGATGAAAGAGCTTTCCTATTGCTGAGAGAGCTGCACTATTAATTGAGAATATCCATTAATAACCATAAAGTATAATTTCCACTTCATATTTTTAAATTTGTTACTATTTTACATCTTGAAATCTTGCAAAACGCAATAATTTTCATCTGAATCTTTACGAAAATCAAACATTTCCCAATCTGAAAAATAAACATATTGCGAAAATGTTTTTTGTAAATCAAAACGAAATCAAAATTCGCACAAAACAAACAGTTTTACTTACTTTTGCAAAGTAGTAAAAACCGAAAAGTCTGACCTGAAAAAAAAATTGTAACTGCCTTCAAATGTGCAATTGATTTTTGTCATTTAAACAAAAATCAAACAGTTGTTTTCTTATTCAAATAGATTCCTCCAACAATTTTATCCCTTTAATAAAATTTTCCTAGAAAAAAATATAAACATTCTTATATATATGTACGTATGCCGGTATTTCATAAATAATAAAACCTGTAAAAAAAGCGCAAACAACTCCTACCATGCTCCCATCCATCCCTAACATTGTCTTTTCATTTAGTTTTACCACAGACTTAAATATCTGTAATACAGATGTTCCGCTTCATACAAAATTTTGTCACCAGCAAATTTGCTGGTATAAATCCCATCGCGAAGCTTTAGTCTACACATTCCACATAAGTTCTCCGCGCATTTCCCCAAGTTCTCTGTTGATAGACAAAGGAAGAGGCGAAGGGCAGAGTGGCTTCGGAACTTCATTCCACATGGACGAAATGTACTTTTTCGCCTTCTCCACCCCTCACTTACTTTGCCCTACAGACAGGCAACAGACGACACAATTTTGTGTGAATGGCCAAGCGCCGTGCGCAGGATGATGTTTTTTTAATTTCCATTGCGGCAGGTCATGATTTTGTTTTTTTTTTCTTGTTTTCAGGCATACGTATGTTCTCGGAAGAAATGAAATATTCTTTTTAGGCAACTTTTCGTGTTCAAGGCTATTTCGCTACATTGCAGGTGCGCGGAAAATAATCGATTTGAATTCTATTTGATTAGCCAAGGGGTCAGGCGCAGTGCACCGCAGGATGGAGTTTTTTTAAATTCCAATTTTTGTATGGGGAACTTTTGAATTGTGGCAGGTCACGATTTTGTTTTTTACTTGTATACAGGCATATATTTCTCCGATGAAATTTTTGCATTTCCTGGCCATTGATAGTTGCCCCCGGCCGAATATTTCAGGTGCGCGGAACACGATCTGTTATTGGGTGAACTTAATTTGTGTACCGGTCGGTGGAAGTCGATCACTCGGTTTTCAAATGATACATATTCGCATTTTCTTCCGTAAACAAGGATAAGAATTAAATTACCACATATTGTTTCTTACAAATTTTTAATGTCATAAAAAGTGCATAGGGAAAAAGACAGCATTTCCATGACGGCTCTGGGCGAAAGTGTCAGATAAGTAATATGACATTGCGTCGCCTTTGGAATATATGCAATAACGGAGACTCAATCGCACACATATGCAAAACTTGGGTGAACCGGACTGGTTAAAGAAACTTTACTCAACCTCCGTTTCTACTTTGAGAAAACCCATCGTAAACTCTA